>JAODAL010059990.1:0-21143 GCA_025379985.1 Phyllomedusa bahiana | reverse complement strand
CTGCAGTCATGTCTTTTTTTTAAAGCCCTATGTGGACATCTCCCCTTTTTATCTGCTGCCTGCAATCTGAGTTTTTTTGATCCAAGGGTCAAGACAGGCTGGTACATAAGTTTGGTGCATACAAGATCTGATTACCAGCTCATCTATCCCCACATGCTGCTGACATACCAGGCCCTGAAAACATCAGAGTGCACCTCACAACAGTCATAACTGCAGTGCAGAGAGGCCCCAGTGCTAAACAGACCTGACAGTCTTGTCAGGCTCCTGGAGACTGTGTCTATATACAAAAGTGCCAGCTCTCACAGCTATACCCTATTACTGTTACTAGTATTGCAACAAACCACAGTGGTTACCTATAACTCTATGACTCTCTAGCATACTATTATCCACCTGCCTGAAGTTATCAACCCTCTTAATAAGTCTCCATCAACTGAGGTTGAATTCAGACACTGTCTGCTTATTAGACATTTTAAGAATCCTGTCAGCTGGTTTCCTGTATTACTGAAGTTGTCTGCTTTCAGTTGGACAAAGGGAGTATTCTGCACTCCTCAGAGGGATATTTGCTTCTTTTACTTCAAAACCTGTCACTATACTTTGAACTGTGTTTGGACATACCTTATCTATACCGTGCTACCTCATTACTGTCTCAGTGACATTAACTGACTCACAACAAAAAGCTACCTCCTTCTATCCCAGTGCAAACTCTATTCCTCAGTGCAAACCACCGCTGCAACACATTTAGAGACTCTCTTTAAAGCAACTGTAAACTTCCTCCGTAGCCCCGAATAAGCTGAAATCTGTTCACCCTCTGAGTTGTACCTTTAATCTTATTTAACCACCTAACAATCCAACAAGGGTTGACGGCACTTCATTTATATACCATTCTACCGATATCACAACCTATTTGGCGAAACATTTTCACAGATCGCTATTACGAAGAAAGGAATCATTATGGGAGGCACAAAAAACCAGAGAAACAAACCCGCCAAACTTCCTGAATTTTTTACTTCTTCATCTGCCCGAAGAAGCACCACTACTAAAAGAGGTCTACAATATCCATCACCCTCGCGCTCCTGTTCCTCCAGGGCGGAATCTGTAGATATCGAACAGCAAGACCCTCTTGAAGCGCAACCCCTAACAACTAATACGTTGCAGCAGCTCTTCTCTTCCTTCCGCACCACACTCCACTCTGACTTGAAGCAAATGATGTCTGAACTTAAACAGGATTTTCACTCTCTAGCAACAAGAACAGACCATATTGAATCTAAAATGGTAGAATTTGCAAACTCCCATAACAGCTTAATAGATCTAATAGTGCTCTAGAGGAGGAGGTAAAACGTCTCTCCAACAAAGTCTTGGACCTTGAAGACAGATCAAGGCGTAATAACGTGAGAATTCGAGGTATTCCTGAAACAGTTATGCTGATGAATTAAATGCTTACCTAACAGACCTCATGGAATTCACCCTTCCCCACAGCACTAAACAAGATCTCATAATTGACAGGATCCACAGAATCCCCAAGCCGAGGAATTGACACTCATCAAGTCCCGCGGACACAATAGCACGCTCCACTTTTATAATATAAAGGAAGTACTTCCTTCGTGCGCTCCGGCAAAGTGGAGTCCCTACCAGAGCGCTTTCAAGCTATAACAATTTTCCCCTGACCTGTCCTGCAGCTACGATGATAGGCTGAAACATTCCCAACCCTTCACAAAGGATTCTTCGTGACAAGGAGATTGTTTATAGATGGGGATTTCCGTCAAGGCTTATAATCTCTAGAGAAGGCACTCAATATACGGCAAGTCGCCCGGAAGAAGTTGGGTACTATTCTAAGAAGCTGGAACCTGCTTGCTCCATGTGACTCGCACCAGCCCCAAAAAAACCACACGTCCAGAGATTATCACACCTCTGTGGTCCGATAAAACCATCCAGACATCGTTCAAAACCTACAGACTGACCCTCTTCATGTATCCTTTACGTCATTAATTCAACTCGAATATGACTGGCAGAGGGAGCTCCGTTTTGTTTGCTTTTCACGTTTTCTTGTTTTATAACAGGTTCCAAGGCAGGACTTGCTCCTTTGTGTTCCTCCTGATGGAATAAATTTCTCTTGTAATGTTATGTTTTTTATATTCTCAAGTTTTTCTGAAACTTTCTATAGTTATCGTGGATTCTGGTTCTGCACTGCTTCCAAATTTTGTGCATCTCTGAGCGTTTTCAGCATTTCCATGAAATTATTGCGTCCCTCCATACTTTTTATATATTCTCATTTTATGTCGTTTAAAGTTTTGGACCTACAAAGTGAAAGGTTTAAACCTCGCCCGCTTAAGCGCTCTTTGCTGTGGAGAGATGTAACTAAATCCAAAGCTGATATTAATTTGATTTACAGGAGACACTTTAATTATCCATGATGCAACATAGATAGAAAAAGCCAAATATTCCCCTTCATCTTCCCACTCACACACTCTAAAAAGAAAGCGGGCGTCGCAATTTTAGTCGAGAAATTCAATCTCATTTAATTTACACCAAAGATTATAGATCCAGAAGGGCGATACATATATTGATTTGGTGAAATTACATTCCAATACCTACACTCTTGTTACACTATACTCGCCTGAATGAAAAAACAAATTCCTTTTTATCCGAAAAGTCTTCTCCACAGCTAAAAGCGTTAGAAAATGCACTTATTGTATTGGTTGATTTCAACTTTAGTGGTAAAAAATGACATAGACCTGCTCTAGAATCGAGAGGAAAATCTACAACACTGATCTTTACTCTTTCTTACTAAGAAGGAAGAGCTTCACAGATATCTGCCTTATTAGCATACCACAGAAAGAGACTACACCTTTTTTTTCCTCTCCTAAACGGTCCATTCCGTTATAGACTTGTTTCGATAATGATAAAATTTTTACTAACACCAACTTCTCTCCTCTGACATCGGAATCAATTTTACCTGTCTGATCATGCACAGTAGAATTATCCTTGAGACTTCGTACCAAAAACCCTCAGAAACCCCTCTGGAGACTAAACAACTTTCCCTCAAAATCCAGAAAATTTCACCTTTTTAAAATCACAATTTTAAGATTTTTTTCACTTTAATACTCCCAGTGCTTCTTCCTCCTCAATGCTATGGTGTCCCATAAGGTCATTTATTCGTGGTATCCCTTATTCAACAGAGCCTAGTAGATCTAGAAAGAAATACCAATCTTCTCTCAATAACCTATTTACTTAATATCAAAACTGAGGCTATTTTAAAGCTAATCCATCGCCGACTAAACAATATTAGCTTCCTTAAGGAATGATTTACTATTTTGGTATCTACAAAAATACGAATTTATCTCGCTAAAATGAAATGGGAATTTTACAACACAAAAGACAGACCACAAAACTACTAGCAGAAGAATCAAATTTCAGCACGCTAAATCTAGAAATACCCCATCTACTTCCTCCTCAGGTAATAAAACTCATTAATCCAACTAGATATTGCGAACAATTGCATCCTTTTACGCCATCTCTATAAATCTTCATTCATCATGAGAATATTCCTGCTCCCTCTAGACTGTGATATAAATAATTTCCTCACCTCTAAGATCTTTTACCGACTCTTTCCCCCACTCATTTAGGATAACTAAACTTACAAATATCCTTAGTCATGAGGTTGAGCAGCCATTTGTCATATAAAATGAATAAAAGCCCCTGGACCTGATGGCATACAAACGTATTATCGCTTGTTCTCAGAATTCTTTTCTCCCCATTTAGTTGACTTATGTAATGATTATTGCCACTTCCCGTGATCCCCCAAAGAGCTCATATTACCACTATCACAACAATCCGAACCAGGTAAACCTACTGACAACACTGAGCGAACCTATAACCAATCGCCCATTATTGAATACAGACATTAAGATTTATGCAAAATATTAGCTTTCTCGCCTAATACTGTTTTACCAATCTTATACATAAAGATCAAACTGGATTTTGTCCAAGGTCGCCAAGCCAGAATGCAACACGTCGATTGCTGACTTGTAGAAATTGCAGGATCCATCGGACACAGATGTAGCTTTTTTGTCACTTGACGCTGAAAAAGCTTTACGATAGAGTCAACTGGCAATCACATTTAAACGAGTCTTGATCAAATTTGGGTTAACTGGTTTTATATATTTGATTGTAATCCCAGCCCTTTATACAAAACCTTCAGCATCTGTTCCTCACTCTGTCTCTCTCCTCCCCTTTTGACCTAACTAACGCAACCGTCAAGGAAGTCCCTATCCCCGCTAATTTATGTTTTTGTGTGTCGACCCTGGCTGAACATATTAGAAGTAACCCCACTATATCTGGTCTCCTATTTAACCAGACTATCCATAAATAAGTCTATATGCAGATGACATTATGTAATTGATTCAAATACCACAATCCCAATTCCAACATCTAAATATCCTCTCTACATTTTCTATGATATCTTATTACAAACTAAAACCACAAAGTCCATCTATATTCCTATAAATAAATCCTAAATCATCAAATGCCCATTTTAAAACCTTTGACTTGTCAAGCAGCTGAAGAGGAAGTCGATTATTTAGGTATTAAAGTCACTTCTTCCCCTTCCCGTACAATATGATTTGAATTATAATTCCCTTTTGTCTGGATTTAGAAGTCGAAATCCAAACGTTAGCAACCCTTAACATATCTTGGATAGCAAGAATTATGGCGTTAAAAATTTCATTGCACCGAAATTCATTACATTCGTGCAGAGATTCCCAACTTATACCTCCGCAATGAATCTTAAATTCCAAAAGCTTTTCTCTACCTTATTTGGTGTAGGGAAAAAGCCCCGAGTCAAACGAGGAACCTCTTGTTGCCTCAGCAATAAGGATGGAGAATAGCAGCCACATTTTTCCTTGCTTACAACGTGGCTATTTTGCTTTAGCAACCCGTTCACTTATGCGCCAATCTATTCTAACATGTGGTCTCAAATTAGAATCTCATTCATTTACACCCTATCCCCTAGAGTACCTCTACTTAAATCTTCATTATTGTTGCCCCTTTGCCAACATCTTCACTTAGGTCAATAACAGACCTTACTTAAACTTTGTCTACTTACGTCATACCTCACAATTGGATCATCCTTCGTAAGGAGATAAATCCTTAAATCTCTTTAATGCTGGAATGAATACCCTTACATTTAAATCCTGGCAAAGCATGGAATCCTCACAATTGACAACCTGTTTCATGATGAAAACCTCCTCTCATTTACACATATCACTACTTCTTATGCTCTGCCTCGCTCAACCTTTTATCAGTTTCCTGAAATAAGACATTGATCCAAACTATAAAATGGCCAGACACCTCACCCACACATTCTGAGTTCCACAACTTTCTCTTGCAAAAAAACTTCGAAAAAGCCTTTTATAACATACCACACATATTGGCCTAAGCCACCTCCAAGTCCCGACTATGTTGAAATGGGAAAAGGATGATCCCCCAATTCTCTAAGATCAATGGACAAAAGCACAAACCATCTCTTCCTCTGTTATCGAGGTGCATAACCAATAAAGAAAACCATTGATAAGATCCACCTACGTGTACTTTACCCACCCTCAAGGTTAGCTAAATGTGCCCTAACCTCAATCAATGTTGGAAGAGGGTGCGTCACAAGGCACCAGTGCTACATGTCTGGTGGGGGTGACCATCATTCAAAAATTTTGAATTCAGTCTCTAATCTTCTCTCAAGAATTACTAATATCTCCTTTACTTTGACTCCTGAACCATGCGGTTTAGATATTGTTTTGTGACTTCCCATCATCCCTTGCACAATTCTTTTCTTCACTCTCTTATACAGCCAGAACAGCTTATGCATTCAATTGGAAGAAGAACCTAAGCCCCCTCCTATAATTGAGGTTATCAGAGAATTAATCTCAATTGTGCCCTGTGACATAAAGTTAATTGACCCGCCTTATGTCTGGTAGATAAGAGAAAATCTCTTGAATCTATGGTTTATCTCTAAGTTACTGGTGGTGCATCTACTGAGTACAAAATTATTTTGTTCTATCTCAAACAGCATGTTTATTGATTATTATTCAACAAAATGTATTAGTTTATGTTCCGAATATCCACGATTGTGTATTATCGTTAATAGTATCTGTCCTATTGTGAAAGTACGTTCTTTCTATTTTTTTTATGATATCTTTCAGTTTGTATTATTTGTCAACTGCTCAATTCTTTAATAAAAGAATGTTTAAAGAAGGGATATAGACGAAACTGGTTGGTTGAGACAGGACAGCAGATATGAATCCACCAATCATATGTAGTGCGTCGATTTTGAGTGTAGCAAAATGGCGCGATAGAGATGGCGCCTTAAAAATGATACTTCTCTGGTAAATATTCAGTACTGTGATTGGTTGGGGGGAAGAGGGCGCGTCCCTGCCTTAGCCAATCCAGCCAGGTAAGCTACTTAGCTCATAGAGTTCTATGGGGTAAGAAATCAGAGCGAGCTCATTTTTTGTGATTGGCTCAGTTTAAAAGTGGCACGATTATTTGTGTCAATATTAGAGGCAAGCGACGCTCTATGGGGTTTTTCCTAAGCAATCTATAATCAACACTGTACATAGCATAAATAAAATAAGACTCACAAAAGATTGTACCGATTGATATAAAAATGAACAATAATATGAGTGTAACGAAAATAAGCAAATAAAAATGAATTCAATGAATTCATTTTTATTTCTTTATTTTCGTTACACCCATACTATTGATCATTAGCTAATGAAAATAAAGAAATAAAAATGAATTAATTGAATTCATTTTTATTTGCTTATTTTCGTTAGACTCATATTATTGTTCATTTTATATACACATCGGTACACTTCGTGAGTCTTATCATTTTATTTCTGCCATGTACAGTTTGTTTATAGATTGCATTAGAAAACCCATAGGAGCGTCGCTCGCACTTCCATTGGCCCAAACAATCGTGCCTCTTTTAACTGAACCAATCACAAACAGAGCTCGCTCTGTATTTCTTGTCCCCGTAGAACTCTAAGAGATATTGTAAGTAGCTCACCCACTGATTGGCTAAGCAGGACGAGCCCCTCTTCCCCACAACCAATCACAGTACTAGAATATTTCCCATAGGCAGTAATAACTTTTAGGGCGCCCTTCTATCGCGCCCTTCTTGCTACACTCAAAATCGACGCACTACATATGATTGGTGGATTCATATCTGCCACCTGGTCTCAACCAATCAGTTCATCCATATCCCTTAAAAATTATTATACATATACTTTACATTGCCCCGATCTCTCCATAGACTACAATGGGACAACGTAGCTCGCGTTCTGATTGGTCGGGATAGCAAAGCCCCCGCTAGCTCAACCAATCAGCTCTTTTCTGAATTTTTTACTGTATTTTGAACTGTCCCGCCTTTTCATTTGATTGGTCAACACTACTCCATAGGTTATAATTAGAGATGGGCGAATTGATTCTAACGAAGTGGAATTCGTTTAGAATTTCAGGAAAACTTCGGTTCTGAACGAAGTCTAAGTTTGGGGTAATTCGCAGTAACGAAGTGTGTTTCTGATTGATAAAATGGCTGCGAGCACATGGCGTTACATGGGGCAAAGAACTCTGGAAGGAAGAAGGGCACAGCCTACATGACATGTGCAGAGATGAAGCCAATCAGAGACCGGCGGGATTCTGTGATGTCACCGCACTATATAAGTCCGGGCGCGACGCTGGGAGCTCATACCGCTCTTACTGTACTGAGTAGGGAAGGTGCTACCACGGCTGCTTATGATATCTCTTACTAAAGATCTCATTTTTATACAGCGATTTTTGGGGGGTGTCACAGCTTGTCTCAGAGACTGCTTCTCTTACGTTCTAATTCTGATTTTGGGGGGTATTGGAACTGAAGTCCAGTGTGCGTCCAATGCAGCTGCATATACATGTTAATGCTATCTGCTCATAGCACATTGAATATACAAGGGTTATCTAAGCCTGTTCCTGTTGTATTCATTTAAAGAAACAGCGTTTTTACAATCCAAATACCACTTCATTTTTGGTTGCTCATTTCTTTTGCGCAAATTACATCCAGGGGTTAATCTAGCGTTGTTCTGCTGTTGTGGTCACTAAAAGAAACTTTCTTTTTCACCGCCAAAAAAGACATTTTGCCTGTAGCATAATTCATAACCGAAGGTTAATTACAAGTTTTTCTGTTGTGGTGTACCGTAAAATACACACCATTTTAACACGCTACAAAGTTGGTAATTTATGGCAGCACATTTCTTTTGCGCAATTTACATCCAGGGGTTAACTAAGTATTTTTCTGCAGTTGTACTTAGTAAAAGAAACGTTCTTTTTCACCGCCAAAGAAGAAATTTTGCCTGTAGCATAATTCATATCCGAAGGTTAATTAAGCCTGTTTGTGCTTTTATATTCAGTAAAATACACAGTGTTTTTAAACGGCACATACAAGTAAATATTTCCTGGCCATTTGTGGAGCGCAATTTATATCCAAGGGTTACCCAAGCTTGTTACTGGGTTCATTTGGAGTCAAATACAGGGTGTGTATTTATCATATGCAGATATCTTCATCAAACAGTGTCTGTACATTTTAGAACAAACAGTATGTCAGACAGAGAGGTGGCAGGCTCTTCACCTGTGAGTGGCAGTGGCACAAACATTCCTGGAGCAGGCCCAGGTCGCAGCACAGCAAGGGGACGTCGCAGCAGGGGTCACTCAGTGAGGCCAGAACTGCCGGTGTCATCTAGTGGCCGTGTGTTGTTCAGCAACCCAATGGTTCTTGATTGGTTGACTAGGTCATCCACTTCCTCCCAGATGACATCTGACAACCCCAGCCAAGAGTCGGTGGGAACGTCAGACACAACCCTTAGTTGGCATGGCCCGGGAGCGGGTCAGCGGCCCTCACCTGTCCTCAACCCGCCTCTGTCCCATCCGGTTCCCTCAGCCAGAGATCTACTATGTGGTCTGGGCTCAGCGCCACTATATAGCGAGGATGAACAATTTGAGGAGGGCAGTCAGAAGCTACTTGGCAGCGAAGAAATGGGGCCAATATCCCCTGCTTCTTGCAGTAGGCGGCAAAGTATAGATGTGGAGAGTGGCATGGGAGGTCATGTTGTGAGGGGTCAGCCTCTGCATAACAAGACCAGTGATGAGGACAGCAGTGACGATGAAACACAAATCGTCAGGAGAAGAGTGGGTTGTGTGGCCGTGAGTCGGCAGGATTGCAGCAGTGTGAGGTCGGGAGCCAAGCGGCCACGGGGTAAAAAATCTGCTTCGCAGGTCCAAGAAAGTGGCGGCACAGGGGCTCAGCGAGGCAGCGGCGGTAGTAGTCACTCAGTGCGGAGCATTGGCGGTAAAATCAGATACTCGGCGGAGTGGCAGTTCTTTGCTAAGACACCGGAGGAGCCGAATATGGGTATATGTAGAATCTGTAGGCAGAAAATGAAGCGTGGCCAGGGAGCTAACGTTGGCACCACGGCCCTGCGTCAACACATGCAGCGTCACCATCCGGTGGCCTTGGAGAAACGTGGCTCAGATGTGGTGGTCCATCCTGCCGCCGCAGCAACAGCAGCAGCAGCAGCGCCCAGTGGCACGCATGCTATTGCAGCCAGTCAAGGCTCCACCACTTCTCTCTTTGCCATCATCTCCCGCAACAAGATGCTCCTGCTCCTCGCTACTCATGGCGCCAGCAGTCGTTCAGCGAGGCGATTGCAAAGAGACAATAGTATGCGTCCAACCATCCTAAGGTGCAGAAGCTGACCGTGCTCCTGTCCAAGTTGTTGGTACTGCAGTCCCTCCCTTTCCAAATGGTGGACTCTGCACCGTTCAGAGAACTTATGGCTTGTGCCGAGCCGAGATGGAGAGTTCCAAGCCGTAATTTCTTTTCCAAAAAGGCAGTACCAGCACTTCATAAATATGTAGAACAGAAGGTGGGCCAGTCCTTGAGCTTATCGGTTTGTTCCAAGGTGCACTGCAGCGGGGACATCTGGAGCTGTAACTACGGTCAGGGCCAGTACATGTCCTTTACAGCCCACTGGGTGAATTTGCTTCCGGCCCAGGCACACCAACAACTTGGACAGGAGACGCCGCTTTCTCCTCCACGTTGTCAAACTGCTGCTCCTGCGCCAATGTCCGCCTCCTCCTCCACCACCACCATCTCAGCCTCCACAAGTACTGCTCCATCATACCACATGTGTAGGGCACAGCGGTGTCACGCAGTTCTACACCTGGCTTGCCTCGGCAAACGAAGTCACACAGGGGAGGAACTGCTCCGCGTCATGCAGCAAGAAATCGATGTGTGGCTTTCTCCGCGCCAACTGCAAATCAGAACCATGGTAACGGACAATGGGAGGAACATGGTGTCCACATTGCACTGAGGAGGGTTGGTCCATGCGGCCTGCATGGCGCACGTGTTCAATCTGGTTGTGAAAAGGTTCCTGAAGTCTTCCACCAATCTTCAGAAGATTTTGAAAATGGCCAGGAAACTGTGCATGCACTTCATCCTTTCCTACAAAGCCAAGAACACCCTCCTCGAGTTGCAGCGGCAGAACGGCCTCCCCCAACACACTCTGATATGCGATGTTTCCACCCGTTGGAATTCCAGCCGCACATGTTGGACCGACTGTATGAACAGAGAAAGGCCATTAACGATTTTTTGATGATCCAGGCGGACAGGAGTACTCCCCTGTGTAACATAGATGTCAGCCAGTGGCAGCTCATGCGTGGCACCTGCCGTTTGTTGAGGCCATTCAAGGAGGCGACGTTATTTGTCAGTCGCCAGGACTACGGGAGGAATAACGTCATTCCAATGCTTCATGTCCTGGAACAGATGCTGAAAAATCTGTCTGGGCAGAGGACTGGAGACATGGAGACTACATCTCATGGCCACATGAGTCCAGGGTGGACTGAAATGGAGGAGGAGGAGGACATTGGAGCAGAAGCATTGTCTGGTGAAATGAGTGGATTTTCTACCCAGGTGACAAGAGAGGAGGAGCAGGAGCAGCTGGAGGAGGTAGATGGAGATGAGGAAGATGAGGCAGATGACCCGCAAGCACCGTGGCAGTATACAGTGGAGATGGAGGCAGGGAGCCCCTCGGAGTCACTTGTGCAGATAGCCCGCAGCATGCTGATTTGCCTGGCTAGTGACAGCCGAATAGTCAGCATCTGTCAGAGGGATGACTTCTGGCTCTCCACCCTATTGGACCCTCGCTACCGGTCCAAAATGGGAGCCTTTTTCCCAGCTACTGAGAGGGAAGACAAACTCAAATACTATAGGGAAATCCTCCAAAGTCAATTGGCCGCTGCCTATGTACGGCATCGTCCCAACTCTGACAGGTCTGACCGGGGGGTTCTTCAGCGCTCACGTACTACTGCCGAGGCTGCTGGGGTAAGGTGGGGGGTAGGAGCAGTACCAGCTCCATCAGCAGAAACTTAAGTCTGGAGTCACTGATAAGCAGCTTCCTTCACCCACCTAGTGAGGAGGGCAGTCGCCAGCAGCAGCAGGACCTGGATCAGACCCTAAACCAACAGCTGGTGGCCTACTTGGACAGCACTCTGCCACCCCAGTTAGAAGATCCGCTGGACTACTGGGAAGCCAAACTGGATGTGTGGCTGCAACTTGCCGAGTTTGCAGTGGAGAAGCTGTCCTGCCCGGCCAGTAGTGTGGCATCAGAGCGGGTGTTCAGTGCGGTGGGGGCCATCGTTACCCCAAGGAGAACCCGCTTGTCCACGGGAAATGTGGAACGACTGACCTTAGTCAAGATGAATCAGGCGTGGATCGTCCAGGATTTCCACACACCAATGCCTTAGGCGTCAGACTACATGAGCCATGACGCCTCACCCAAACTGTAAGAAATGAGTCTGGGTTCAAACTACCTGCCTCAGCCACTACTCTGATGCAGCCACCCGCCTGATGCCACACATCTGCTGACAGTTTCTCCATCAGCCTACCACCATCTTTACCAGGGACTGATATTGCCACCCACCTCCACACTGTGTCATTGTGCCACTCTCTGACCTCATGCTGCTGCTGCTGTTGTTGCTGCTGCGGTCACCTCCACACCCTGTCATTGTGCCACTCTCTGAGCACATGCTGTTGCTCCTGACGTCACCTCCACTCTCTGTCATTGTGCCACTCTTTGGCCTACTACTGTTTTGCCACCTCCAGAATGTCATTGTGCCACTGTCTGACCTCATGCTGTTGCTGCTGTTGATGCTGTCAACTCCACACTGTGTCATTGTGCCACTCTTTGGCCTACTCCTGTTTTTGCCACCTCCAGAATGTCATTGTGCCACTGCCTGACCTCATGCTGCTGCTGTGGCTGCTGCTGTGACCTACACACTGTGTCATTGTGCCACTGTCTGACCTCATGCTGTGGCTGCTGCCGTACCCTCCACACTCTGTCATTGTGCCACTCTGTGGCCTACTCCTGTTTTTGCCACCTCCAGAATGTCATTGTGCCACTCTCTGACCTCATGCTGTTGCTGCCGTCACTTCCACTCTCTGTCATTGTGCCACTCTGTGGCCTACTACTGTTTTGCCACCTCCAGAATGTCATTGTGCCACTGCCTGACCTCATGCTGCTGCTGTGGCTGCTGCCGTAACCTACACACTGTGTCATTGTGCCACTCTGTGGCCTACTCCTGTTTTTGCCACCTCCAGAATGTCATTGTGCCACTGTCTGACCTCATGCTGCTGTGTCTGCCGCCGTCACCTCCATACTCTGTCACTGATGTTACCACCTAAGCCCTCAGCTTGTTTTTTTCCAGCTGTCGCTGTCATGACTTTATCAGGCTACATTCCCCCTTCAGTTTTTTGGTCAGTTTTGCCCTCTTAAGTGCCCAGGGATTTTTATAGTGATTCTAAGAGCGGCGGCAGTCATGTGCGTGTCATACTAAAACACAACATTGTATGTGTCACGATCTGCCAATTCCTCTGCCTCCTGCCTGCATGCAATTGTGTGTTTGATCCTGGGGGTTGGAATTTGCTAATTCTGTTCAGTGCTGCAACAGTTAACACCTCAAACCGGGCTGGGCCAGGTGCAGCACTTCCTCATCGGCTGACTCCTATAAAAGACCCCTCCTACCAACAGTCTGGGCCTGAGTATTGGTGTTGCAGGGCCAAGGCCCGCTGCCCTGCCTCAAGCCACTTTCATCCTGTCCTTGCTGTGTTCCTGGGGAGTTCCTGTGTTTGTCCCAGTGTTCCTGAGCCGTGCCGCCTGGAGGGTCTCAGTGTTCCTTAGCCGTGCCGCCTGAAGGATCCCAGTGTTCCTGAGCCGTGCCACCTGGAGGGTCCATTTCCTTGCCGTGCCCTGAAGGATCCATGTTCTGGCGTGCCACTGGAGGGTCCGTGTTCCTGACGTGCTCCTGAGATCCCATGTTCCAGCCGTGCCGCCTGGAGGGTCCCAGTGTTCCTGGGCCATGCCGCCTGGAGGGTCCCAGTGTTCCTGAGCCGTGCCGCTTGGAAGGTTTCCGTGTTCCTGAGCTGTCCCTCCTGGTGGTGACCTGTGTCCGCTGTCGTCTCTCGTCCCACGGTGGCCCTGGCCTTTTCCTGTCATCTACAGCCGCTGGATTGGTGACCCTAGGCCTTACTTCCCTGGCCGCGGTAGGTGGAGCCTGCCTCCGCGGGCCCAAGGATCCACCTTCCCATCTATGTTTCAAGTGTCTATCTGTGCTTCTTGTACCATGTCTACTCAAATAAAGCCTTGAAACATTACAGTATGAAGACCAAACCAAGCTCCCTCTGCATATTTAAGCATGGCAAAACGTTCTACAGCACCCTGCAGGCTCTGTGCAGCCTGGAAATAGCTGTTTTTTAACGCGATTCGTCCCGAAGTAATTCGGACCGAAACAAATTTTGTCAGAAAATTCGGCGAAGTCACCGAATCGAATTTTTGAGAAATTCGCCCATCTCTAGTTATAATGGTTCACTGTCACTCCTATTCTGATTGGTTGGTTTCTGCCGACCAATGAGAAGCGCTTATAGAATTTGAATTACTGTATTTCCCGTCAATTTCCAATATCCCAATTCCTGATGTTGCGACGGTGACGGTGACAAACGCCTTGTTAGTGATTTGATTGATGTATGTTTTTAGAAGGTTTTAGCTCTTTTACAGTGAATGTTTTACACTTAATAAAAACGATTTATTTACTCATACTCCATGTCTCACGGAGCTGAGATTTCAGTGCACCCATCTCTCCATAGACTACAATGGGACAAAGTAGCTCGCGCTCTGATTGACTGGGATAGCCAAGCCCCCGCTAGTTCAAATAAATCAGCTCTTTTCTGCATTTTTTACTGTATTTTTAACTGTCCCACCTTTTCATTTGGTTGGTCAATACTACTTCATAGCTTATAATGGGTCACTGTCGCTCCTATTCTGATTGGCTGGTTTCTGCTGGCCAATGAGAAGAGCTTAGAGAATTTGAATTACTGTATTTCCCGGCAATTTTCTATATCGCAATTCCTGATGTAGCGCCGGTGACGGTGACAAACACGTTGTTAGTGATTTGATTAAACCATGTTTTTCGAAGGTTTTAGCTCTTTTTCAGATAATGTTTTACACCGAATAAAAACGATTTTTGAAATCACACTCCATGTCTCACAGAGCTGAGAGCTGAGATTTATTTCTTTTGCAATCTTATATATTTTTCCTCTAACTTTAAATGATCCACTTTTTCAAAACATTTAATCGTTTTTAGACAACTTTGATATTTATCTTTATTAATGAAATAATTTTATAGCCAACTCTTTTTTATTATTGTACTGTTGTAACAGTCGATCTAGAGCACATTTTGCCCCATTCCATTACGTTCTCGCTTCACTTCGCCTCCTCCGGCTAAGGTAGATCACATTCAACGAGGTCTGCCTGTCGGAGCTGCAATGCGCCTCACTTTGCCGACCGGCATGCATGCATGCCTCGGAGTATTCGAATGTGGTGCATCCCGCCCCAGAACGCCCACACCGCGCCCATTGCACGCCCCTTCATGTTAGGCGCAGCCGAAATTGGCGAAGGTTGCGCCTAACTTCGCATCCCTGCCTCCGACAGGGGATTCGGATCGGTGAGGCACAGTTTACGGCAGAAAACAGGCGCAACTCCCGATCATACATGTCGCCCTATGTGCTTACTCCCCACTGAGCTGTTTGAAAGTGAAACTAAAAGCTCCTTTGCACTGTTCCCGCAACAGCTCTGATGAGAAGTATCTGGGCAATGCTAGAGTCAATCCCCCCGCCCGTCTAACACACAGATAATCTACTCTGGTCGCGGCCCCCCAGATAACGCACAGATAACCACGAAACACCCAGAATGCATTCTGCTCCTCCACCCATATAACACACATATAGTACACTCAGTTCCCCCACAGATATAACACACATATAATACACTCTGCTCCCTCCACACATTTAATACACATATAATACACTCTGCTCCCCCTACCCATATAGCACACATGTAATTATTTATAATTATTATTTATTTTAGAGCGCCATTAATTCCAGGGCGCTGTACATTTAAGGGGAATTACATACATAACAAATGTTGAACAAATACAATGGTGACAAAAATGACTAGAAACTGAAACAGAGAGGAAAGAGGACCCTGCCCGCGAGGGCTTACAATCTACAAGGAAGAAGGGGAGAGACAGAAGGTGTGGGGCAGACATGCTTGCGGGCCGGTGTAGTGGTGGTGGGGTTAGTGTGGGTTGTAGGCTATCCTGAAGAGATGGGTTTTCAGGTTGCTTTTGAAACTGGTGAAAGTTGGGGAGAGTCTGATGTTTTGGGTTAAGGAGTTCCAGAGTGTGGGTGAAGCACGGGAGAAGTCTTGGAGACGGTTATGTGAGGAGCTGATGAGAGGGGAGCAGAGGAGAAGGTCCTGTGAGGAGCAGAGATTGCGTGAGGGGAGGTATCTGGAAATTAGGGCAGAGATGTATGGAGGGGAGAGGTTATGGAGAGCCTTGTAGGTCAGGGTTAGTAATTTGAACTGAATTCGTTGGGCAATGGGAAGCCAGTGAAGGGATTGGCAGAGGGGAGAGGCAGAGGAGTAGCGAGGAGAGAGGTGAATCAGACGGGCAGCAGAGTTTAGGATGGATTGGAGGGGAGCGAGGGTGCTAATACACTCTGCTCCCCCCACCCATATAACACATTTATTATACACTCTGTTCCCCCCAACCATATAACACATATATAATATATTCCGCTCCCCTCACCCATTTTACACACATATATATGTATTCTGCTCCCCCTACCCATATAACACACATATAGTACACTCTGCTAGACACAATGATAAGATGTCACTTTCTGTAACATTAGGGGGGCATATGTATAACTTTTTACAGCAATACAGGTGTCCTTGTTACAAGGAGCTCGTAGAGGGAGGTGAAAACTCTGCCGACACGAGAACTGACCATTGCAGGAGGTCTGCAGAGCTGTGACATCCTCTCCCTTCCACTGCTCATACAGAATGTTTATGATGACTCAGGCGAGAGCAGGGAATGGTTGGGATGATGTCACCAGTCTTCAATGAGGGAAGATACACCCTGGATTTGAAGCTGTAAGCTAGTGAAAAAAACACAAGATGAATGCGAATGCCTGTAGTGAGACAATCCCTTTAAGGCTTCTTGGCTTCTACCCTGGCACCCATCACATACCCTCCTTCCACCCAGCTATGCACTAGATGAAGTCACCGCAAGAAGATCAATAGATCAATAAATTATCTCAATAGAGTTCTTCTGCTAAAGTGCTATACAAATGCCAGACCCTTTCACAACTGAAGGTTTATTAGAAAGTTAAGCCAAAAACTATTTAATGTTTGTTGTATGAAATAAACTTTCTAATTAATTACAAATTGTTTTCAGAACCTCTTGAGTTCTATATATTATGCTTTTAGAAAATGAAGTCACACAGCTACAGCTCCACCGAGTATTGAAAATTGTAGTGTATTTTTCATTCTGTTCAGAACATACGAGCAAAATAAAATATATCCCTTAAACAGTACAAAGTCTTGCGGGCAAAAATAGTATCAATATTGGCTGAATAAAATATTTTGCTTTATAAAGTTTTATGAAAAGTTTGAATATTTTTTAAACCACTTTCTACTATACCTTTACTTTTTTTTTTTAGAATAAATTTTATTGGTAGGAAGACATTGAAGTTTTCTTGAAATATATCTTGGCAAGGTCAAAAGGGATCTTCTTAGAGTTACTTCTTTGACTGTGACCGAAGTCAAAAACATTGTCATATTCAAGGACTAATTTTCAATTCAGGCAAATAAAAATGGCTGATGTAAAAGTACAAATTGTTATCAGTATCATTGTTGCATACATTTTCTGGGTATCATTATCATATAATTACAGATGTGATGTACTTACCCTATAGTTTCATAGCTATAATGGTAAAACAGTGGAGAAAATGTATCTTGTTTACACCTGCATTTTGCGTGATTGGCAACTTTTATTTGGGGCATTTTATTTACAATACATTTTTTACTGTTTGGGGCCAAAAAGATCTTTTGAATCTGGGTTGACATGTATAAGCTTGGCACCAACTCACCTTTCTTAGTGTAAAAGGTTGTATGAAGATTCATAAATCTGGTGTGTGGTATGCCTTGCACAGCATATTTTTGACACATTTTGGCACATTCAAACATGTTGTGCCTTGTGCAGAATGTTTTAAGTTTTGGTGTACGACTGTTCATACAACTACAGAATAAGGCTATGACAGTTTTTTTGGCTCAAAGCACCCCAAAAGCCTGATGCAACCACTTTTATACATGTCGCCCTTACTGTTTAAAGTTCAAAAATGGGTGTGGGAATTCTAATAGGAGAACGCATTTTATTTTACATATAATGAAAAACATAAAATACTAACATGCTCTAAGCATATTTAAATTTAATAGTTAAAATCAAACATTACAGAGTAATAAATTACTTAACTCTTATAAAAAGAGTCAGGACCCTGCTGCCAAGACAAAAAAAAAAAATGAAGAGAGGACTGATCACCAAGAAATTCCATCCTCAAATGGAAAGGAGGAGGTTACTAATAGAACTGTGAGAACAGATAAGGAGACTGGGTTGTCAATGGGGATGGTAAAGTAGCCCATAATAGGAGTCAATGTTTCACAAATAAAGAAATGAGGAAGCCAAGCAGCAAAGTAATAAAAAAAAAACTTATGGCATAAGCCTTGAGGGTGGTAGACAAACACTACCCACAGAGGGAATGGGTGGATGAGTCTTTAGGTATGGTCTTCAAAGAATGGAAATGATCCAGAAAGGACAATGTGTGGGAAGAAAATGCATATTATTTTTCTCCATGCCTGTTTTGATGTCTGAGAGTATGAGAAAAATTCAGACCACCATAAGTTAGATCATCAGGAAATCCTCATCACCCCCGAATATTAAAGAAATTATTCATAGAATAAATTATCAATACAGATGTGAAATCTCTCTAGTCATTCCTCCACATGTAGCCCTGAAAGCCAGGCTAAAATGGAAGGTTTGGGAGGAATCACCCTTCTTCCAGTAGTTTTATAATCCAAATTGAGAAATTTATATCTAAGGTTAACTAAGTTTTGAAATTGGTCGCCCTGATCTATGGTTAAATAAGGTCCATGTCTGGAACCTGGACTATTTCACCCGAAGCCTTTCTCGATTCCACTGACACCTTGGATTTAAGTATTATTATCTTTGTACCATTCATTATTGCATTCATTATGGCATTTCCTTTATGTTGGGTTTTGATTTTTGTTATGTTCCGTTATACTATATTGCGGTAGAGTATCATATGTTAACCTGTATTCTTTGTACTTGTTAATATACACAAAAATTCAATAAAATCTTTATGATTTAAAAAAACAAAGTTAGATCATCAGGGAGAATATTGTCAGGCTGCTGATTTTATGATTCTGTAAAGGCCTGCATATTGAGGGAGTTTAAAAGGAATAAGTCCTAAATAGTATGTAATTTGTTGCCCACTGAGCAAGTATTTCAAAGTGCTTAGTTTAAGAAGACAGGAGCAGATATACCATGAATGTGAATTGAATTTGTAGAACTCAAGTTGAAGAAGGTGTGAAAGTGCTTTGTAAAATTTGAATGTGAGTCATCAGAATATTAAACTGAGACCAATCGTTTTCTCCCTGCTAAAATGCACAAAATTAATAAATCATACAAAACTGTAACGAGCTTGACAAAAAATTTGTATGCAAAAAGTCAAACAAAAGTAACAAATCTGCCTCGATGTGCCATAACAATATAATGAAAAATTGACAGTATTAAAATATTGGAAGCTTCATAAACATTCATTGTTGAGCAGAATGTATTATCCAGCAAGAAGCTATTCACGAAAAAGAGCATTATAAACCAGAATGTAACAATTTGTAGAAAGGAGGTTATATTCTGCAAAGATTAACCACCAACCTTATTTAAAAAGTAAGTTTGGGCAGGAACAAATACATATTTTGGAAAGCAGGAGTTGTGTGAAATAACTAAAAGATATATATGATCATAGCAGGTAAATACACTAAAGGTGCATGATAAAAGAACAAGTAAAGGTACAACAAATAAAGATGCAAAAATGTTTTTCTTTACATTTTTTGTTTTGATCCATTTTGATAGTTTTTTTAGTTTTTATATTTACTATTTTATTTAAATTGTTAGCTAATAAGTAATAATTGCACCTTGTTTTTGTCTGATTTTTTAAATTTGTTTAAAAACAATCTATCATTGATTAATTTTATTACATCTAGCTTTAAATGAAAAATTATGTTTCAAAACCCCAAGTTACCTAAGCTCATTGCCATACCCTTTGAATGATTTAAGAACCGTAATTCTGTATTGTGCTGTATTGTAAGTTAGACCTGTCTTGTCCAGTCACAAGAATTTTGTATATAGAACACTGAGCAGTATCTTTATCCCCTCCCTTTTCTAAAGTTCTCTTCCAGTCTGCCCAGGTTTTTCTGTAATTAAAGCCATTCCAGCTTTGAAAGTACAGTTATTACAATAAAAAATGACTACTAATTGCAAACATGCATTTCCAAAATGCCTTTTTTGTTTTATTTATTGAGCGATTATTATCGACAAAGTTGAAATCGGCACGGTTTTTATGTTATCGATTTTTTCCGATCACGTATAATTTAGGGGAAAACTGCGCATAATCTATTAATTCGCGGCATTTTCGCGCTTTTATTTTTTTTTTTTATTTTGGGGGGGCCAGCAAATCAGCTTTTGAGAATAGACAGGGGTGACTGTGTGTGCAACTTTATTTACTGGATGTGTACTTTGCGAATGGGTGGAAAAAAAAACTGACCCGTTTTAAAAAAAGAACAGCCCTTCCTTTCTGCCCCCATGTGTTAGTGTCTCAAAAAAGCGATGTTGCTCGGTCCCCTGTCCAAACTGCTCGCGAAAACTGTTCTTTTTGGGGCACACAACAGCTATGCTTTTAGCTGTAAAATTAGAACTTAGGGAATTAGAGATTTGCAGATTTTTTGTTTCTAGGCTGTGAATTTTAAAGGAGCATCAGCGCGTCAGTCACGGGGGGACGAGGGGGGGGGGCTGCGGGCAACACGACAAACTCTTTAACCCCTTAACGACCTTGGCTATCCAAAACTCCCGGCGTTTTGGGGGTTAAAAGCCCTGGAAAATGGAAATCCTGAGGATCCGCGAACCTAAAGCAGAGTTGCGCATCGGCGCGGTGGTTTTACTGTAATTTAAGCTGACATCCCGCGGGGCCGGGCCTCGACCCCGGGCACTCCGGGGGGGGGGGGGGCGGGTTAAACCCCTTATTAAAAGCGACATCGGGTCGCAAAAACTAAGAAGACCAGGGGAGATCGCTCCTAAGCGCTCTGTCCGGCGCAGCGCACGGGCGGGCGATCCGGGGCTCCGCCTCCTTTCAGACACCACGGAAAAGGGAAGAATCCTTCCGGGTTGTCTGGACGCACGACGCCCGGCCGTGCCCGTGGGGACGCCCCGGCATCGTGACTACAGTTTTTCATAGGGAACCATCATAGCAACAACATCACTGATTCCATTGAATGAGAGACAAAAAAATCCTCATTCAAACCCCCATGGGAAAAGTAAAATAAAAATGTGAAAAGTGAAAAAAGTGAAAAAAAAAGTAAAAAACAAACCGAAAA
>JAODAL010059989.1:0-21143 GCA_025379985.1 Phyllomedusa bahiana | reverse complement strand
TGCTCCCCTTTTCTCCCTATATAATATGAACCCTTGTACACTGCGGGTTTGGGGTCAGCTGATAGCTCACAGGGCTTAAAAACCACCTTTTGCTGAGAACCCAATTTACATTTGGGCCCGAAATTAACTCTCACTGTTCCAAGTTTCCCAGATTGTCTGTCGCCAAAGTCCTTTTCTATTTCCGTCTCCTAAAAACTTAATGTAAGATACGGAATGCTTCAGGGGGGGAAAGGGGGAGTGGAGGGTGGTGACCGGTAGGCCCCTACATCCCGGGGAAAAAGGGGGGCAAAAGGGGGGCATGGAGGGGAATGATTTTCCGTTTGGGGGGGCTTTTATCCCCTTGTTTAACTGGGGCACCAGAATAATTGTCCCAGCCTTGCCTGCTTCCCCCTCCCATTTTGGGATTGGTACTCGTTGGTTTGGGGGAAAACGAACGGGGGGGTGGGTTGAGGACGGGTGAGAGCCCCTCACTGCTCCCGGGGCCAGCAACTAGGGATTGTGTGTGAAAACCCCACCCCCCTCTTGGCGGGGTTTTTTGTGCATCTGGGGAAAAAGTGTATGACCTAGGGGGGGGGCAATACATGGCCTTTTGAGACACCAAATGCTGTGGCCTAACAGGGTACTCCTGTTTTGTAAAGTCCCCTTACGCTATCGTGGGGCTCCCCTCTACTGTGTTTCTTTTATATTAGGATCTTAGCCCTCGCTTTTTTTTTTTAAAGCGGGTTTCGCCTGACTTTTATAGGCTGATTCCCCCAGTTTTTGGTCAGTTTTCCCCCCCGTAAGTGCCCAGGGAATTTTAGAGTAAAGCGATTCTAAGAGCGCGGCAGCTGTGAGTGCCATACTAAAACACAGATTGTATGAAGACCAAACCAAGCCCCCTCTGCATTTTTAAAGCATGGCACAATGTTCTACACACCCGCAGGTCTTGGGCCTGGAAATGCTTTTTTTAACGCGTTTTCCAAGTAATTGACCGAAATAAATTTTGTCGGAAAATTCGGCAAAGTCAGAAAACCGAATTTTTTAAAAATTTTGCCCTTCTAATGAACCTTTTTTTTAATGATGATGATGATGTCAGATTTACTCCCATTTAAGATGGTGTATCTAGTTAATGTTGGGCATTTCATCTGACATTGAGTGTGAAAACATGGTCTACGACTGATCAGGCAGATGCAGTTTTTCTACTGCTGTTATGATTTATAGATTTATTGCTCATACTACTGTTCACTGGAAGATTTTAATGGAGGTTGAATAAACAAGAAAGATTTTACCATCATAACATGATGTAACGGCCGGGACAGTGGGTCCTCTGGACCCCCCCGCAAGTGAGGGTAAGCCACCCAGAAAAACGGGAATCTAAGTAGGGGCCCGGTTTTCACCAGAGCCCGCCGCAAAGCGGGATGGACTTACTGCGGGCGGGGAATTTTACCAGGTTGCACCCCCGACGGATTGCTTGGGTGGCACCAAGGGGGGATGTGGGTTAAAAATTTTGGGCCCTGGGTGGTTTTTGGGACAGGCGGCAAAGGGCGGGGAGGGGAAAGGTTCGGGGTCCGAGAAACGTCCGAAAACCGGCAAGACGTAAACATAGGAATGCTTTCTTAAGGCTGGAAGCAACAAAGATCCCCGGGGAAGGGACATGGCCCTACATTATATTGGGTCGGCCCGGCAATTTTCCAAAAAAGGGGCCCCTGTCTCTTTAAAAATTTAAATGAACAGGCGGCACGCACATTCCGGGCCCCAGGGGGAGAGCGAGGGACAGGAGTGTGGTCAGGTAAAAGGCGGAGGTGGGGTGCGCCCGTTACAGTACCCCCCCCCACCCAACCCCCCTACCCCTTTTTTTAGCCTAAGGAACCGCCGGAGAGATCTGATTCCCCAAAATTTTCGTTCTGGGTCCCAGGGTCTCTCTGGGTCCAAAAACCTTCCAATCCCAAGAAGAAAACACTTACCTTGAAAGTTTCATGGCCAGGATGCTTTTTCTTCGAAGATGTCAGCAGAAACAGCACCGGGGGGGGGTACATTCTTCGAGAAAAGGGTTTAACCCGAGGCTTTAAGGGAGACTGGAAAGGTTTTTTGGTTCGGGTGATGGGGTAAGGGGAGGTTTGTCTACCGGGTTAAACGCCGGACACCTTAAGGGTCCCCGGGAAGCGAACCCAACTTGAACTGGGGAAACTTCAGATGTAATACTTTGAAAAAAGCCCACCCTGTCCCCCTGGTAAAAAAATGTTGGAGCAGGGCTTCTCCTTTTGTCTGCCTGAGCCTTTTATTGAGCAGGGGGCCCAAGTAGGTAACTTTAAGTCTCTTCCAAAACCTTGTTAACCCAACTTGGTCATTTACGCGGGCACCTCTGAACCTCGGGCGGGTAAGGGGGGGGCGGTGGTGGCTTAGACACAAAAAATGGGGGAAACGCCGGTGCATCCAGCATGATTTGGGTTTTATGAAAAAACCCGGCCCCGGGGGGGCAGTTTGGCCCAGTTGTCCTGAGTCCATACAAAAAGAGCAAATATTTTCCCAGAATTGTAATTTTACTTTTCCCCCGTCCATTCGATTGAGGGTGGTAGGCCGAAGAAAAGTCTAGCTTGACTTGCAAACAGGAACATAGCGCCCACCAAAATCAGGATACAAATTGAACTTCCCGATCGGAGATGATGTGCGAAGGTAACCCATGTAGACGAAAGATATGCTGGAAGAAGTGACCGGCCAATTGTGGTGCAGACGGCAGGCCAGGAAAAGGCACGTAGGACATCTTCGAGAATCGGTCCGTGACCACCCAGATAACTGAATTTCCCGAAGACATAGGTAGGTCCGTGATGAAATCGATGGCTATGTGTGTCCAAGGAATATCTAGAACGGGCAGCGGCAGTAAAGGATCTGCGGGCCCATGACGTGGGACCTTGTTTCAAGCGCACGTGACACAGGAGAGGGTGAAGTCCTTGACGTCTTGTGCCAGAGTTGGCCACCAGTAGTGCTGAGAGATAAGAGCATAAGACTTCCGTGCTCCGGGGTGGCCAGCCAACAGGGAACTATGCCCCCATTCCAGTATCCTTTTCCTGTGCGCCAGAGGCACATAAGTCTTGCCCGCAGGAACGCCTTGGAGATCCACGGGAGCCTCGTGAACAAACCGTTCGGGAGAAATAATGTGCTGTGACATGGGTTCTTCACCAACCACAACAGAGGCACGGAGAGGGCATCAGCCTTGACGTTTTTCTCAGTAGGCTGGAAGTGAATGCTAAAGTCAAAGCGTGGCTTGGTGAGGGTTTAGACGCTGTGCCGTCTGAAGATTCAGGAGATTCTTGTGATCCGTAAAGATGTCAATTGGGTGACGCGCCCCCTCCAGCAGATGTCGCCATTCCTCCAGGGCTAACTTGCTGGCCAAGAGCTCCCGATTGCCAATGGCATAATTCTGCTCCGTCTGCAAAAAGGTCTTGGAGAAGAACCCACATGTAAGAGTCTTGCCATTGGGGCTTTTCTGTGTGAGGACCGCCTCTACCCCCACGGAGTAGGCATCCACCTCCATAGAGAAGGGCTTCTCAGGATCTGGCCGGACCAAGACAGGTGCCGAGGAGAAGGCAGTCTTTAGTTCGATGAACACCTTTTCGGCCTCCGAAGGCCAACATCTCGGGTTCGCGTTCTTCCTGGTGAGGGCCACAATGGGAGCCACCAAGGTGGAGACATGGGGAATGAACTGTCGGTAATAATTGGCGAAGCCCAGAAAGCGCTGTATCGCCCGAAGGCCAACAGGACGGGGCCATTGCAGAACCGCAGAGAGTTTTGCTGGGTCCATCTGCAGACCCTTAGTCGGGGACTATTATACCCAGGAAAAGAAACTGGTCTGGTGGAATAAACATTTCTCCAGCTTGGCGTACAGTCTTGTTGCGCGACGTCTCAGAACCCGGCGCATTGTGTCCGATGGGTCTGGAGATCGGGGGAGAAGATCAGAATGTCATCCAGATACACTATGACACAGGTGTACAATAGATCCCTGAAGACATCATTGACGAATTCCTGGAACACAGCTGGAGCGTTGCATAGCCCAAAGGGCATCACGAGATATTCGAAATGTCCATCTCGGGTATTAAAAGCTGTTTTCCACTCGTCCCCTTCTCGAATTCTGATAAGTTATAGGCTTCTCGCAGGTCCAATTTGGAGAACACCTTAGCCCCCCTGAGGCGATCAAGAAGCTCCGAGATCAGTGGGAGAGGGTAGCGATTTTTCACAGTGATTCTATTTTGACCTCTGTAGTCAATACACAGATGGGGGGAACCATCTTTTTTCTGTACAAAGAAACACCCGGCTTCGGCTGGGGAAGCAGATTTGCGAATAAATCCTTTCTGCAAGTTTTCTTGTATATAGGCCAACATGGCTTGAGTCTCCGGCACGGACAGCGGATAGACCCTTCCCCGGGGGGACTGGTCCCAGGGAGGAGGTCAATTGGCAGTCATAAGGCCGATGTGGCGGCAGTGTCTCAGCCTGCTTCCCAGCGACTACGTCCCCAAAATCCAGGTAATCCACTGGCGGGCCTGGCAGAAGCTTGGCGGGCGACTGTGGAGAAGTGGTACGCACCGGGCGTGGTGCTTCCAAACAGAGGTTCTGGCATTCCGGTCCCCAACGCAGGACCTTGCCTGTCTTCCAGTCAAGCATAGGGGCGTGACGTTGCAGCCAGGGAAGCCAGAAAAGAATTGCAGAGGAAGCACGAAGCAGAACATGGAACAAGATCTTTTCCTTATGTAGAGCCCCTACACGGAGGGTCACCGGCCAGGTTATGTACTGGATGGGGTCACTAAGGAGCTCCTTACTGACCGAAGAAATAAGCAGAGGCTTTTCCAGACGGACTACTGGCAAGCGGTATTGGGTTACCAAGGAGGCATGGATGAAGTTCCCGGCTGACCCGGAGTCCAGGAAGGCAGAAATCCGGAACGATCTCCACTGGCATCATCAAACGTGGAGAGGAGGAATCAGCACCTAGGGATGCCTCTCCTACGGCACCTAGGTGCGAGCGTTTCCCGGATGCTGGGGACGTAGCGGACAGCTTCTGCGGAAATGATCCGGGCTGGTGCAGTAGAGACATAAGTTCTCTGCCCGGCGGCGGGTCAGCTCTTGCTCCGATAAGTGGGCTCGACCCACCTGCACGGGTTCCGCATCAGATGCTTGAGGAGGCAGCAATGGAGAACGCTGGAATACCGGTGCCAGGTGAACCAGCCGACGGGGCATGCAGAGTCTCTCTCTTGGCGGAACTCTTCCTGCCTTTCAGCGAACCTTACATGGATGCGGGTGGCCAGGTGGAGTAATTCGCTCAGGGAGGAGAGGAGGTCTCTTGCTGCCAAACCGTCTTTTACCATGCTGGACAGACCCTTTTTGAAAGTGGAGCAAAGAGCGGCGTCATTCCAAGTCAGCTTCGAAGCCAGGGTATGAAATTGAACCGCATAGTCTCCCACGGAGGAGTCGTCCTGTCGAAGGCTCAGGAGCATGGTTTCTGCAGAGGATGCACGCGCGGGCTCCTCGAAGACGGTGCAAAATTTGTTGAGGAAGGTCTGTAGATCTGCGATCATTTCTGTCCCAGAGGAGGGTCGCCCAAGCCAGAGACTTCCCGGATAGCAGACTCACCACAAAGGCCACTTTAGACCTTTCCGAGGGGAACTGATCCGCCATCAGTTCCATGTGCATAGAGCACTGGGTAATAAAACCCCTACAAAGCTTGGGGTCTCAGTCAAATTTGGAGGGCAAAGGAAGACGAAGCTTGGGTCCCATGGTGGCCAAAGGAACAGTGGGTGTAGACGGAGCCACAGATGGAGGCGGACACTGTTGCTGGGATGCAAGGAGCTGACGCATCATGGCAGAGAGCTGGCCCAATTTCTGTGCCTGTTGTGCGATTTGCTGCAATCGTTGGGCAACAATAGTCGTAAGATCCGCGATGCTTGTCAGGGGCACCTTGGCGGGATCCATGGCTGGATCTTACTGTAACGGCCGGGACAGTGGATCCTCTGGACCTCCGCAAGTGATGGTGTAAGGCACGCCAGGAAGCGGAATCTAAGTAGGTCCCGGTTTTCACCAGAGCCCGCCGCAAAGTGGGATGGACTTGCTGCGGCGGGAATCTACCAGGTCACTACCCCTGACGTGACTTGCTTGCGGTGGCAGCCAAGGGTGAGCGTGGTACAAAATCGTGAGGCGTAGGCGTAGTCGGGGACAGGCAGCAAGGTCAGGGTAGGCGGCAAAGGTTCAGAGTCGAGAAATGTAGGCAGAGCTCAGAAAACACGGCAAGACAGTAAACACTCGGGAACGCTTTCTCTAAGGCTCGGAAGCAACAAAGATCCAGCAGGGAAGTGACGTGGACCCATACATTATATAGTGTCAGCGTCCAGCAATTATCCAATTACCGACACGCTGTCCCTTTAAATTAGCAGGAATGAGCGCGCGCGTTAGGGGGCGCGTGTGCGCATTCCGGTCGACAGGGGGAGAGCGCAGGACAGGAGCGTGGTCAGGTAAGCGGATGGGACAGGTGCGCCCGCAGCTCGTAGCACGGTCAGCGGCGCCACCCGTCCCCGCCAGGCGCCCGGAGAGGGGGACACGGAGGCGCCCGCAACCCGCAGGACGCGGTGCCACCCGTTACACATGTGCTGGATTTCAGTTATTGCCGACTAATGTAAACATAAAGTCCTGGCACATGCTAAAGTAAGCTCAACAACTTGTTCATTATATTAATAAACCTTGTAGTTGGTCACATCAAGTAGAAGAAAAACGCATGACACGCACCAATCTGTATATGAATATGGAAAGTGTACAAGACAGGTCAGTGACTGTTTTGCACTACATACGTTTTCTCAAGGCCTTTATCCCGTACAAACTTCTCCCCCTTATAAGAACATCATCATACAAATACAATGGTACTTTAACCATGTACACAACTATAACTAACAAGTGTTGTAATCAATGTAAATAGAACCACATGCTTATTCCCAAAAAGAGTAACTACTAGAGATGGGCGAATTTCTAAAAAATTCGATTCGCCAGGTTTGCCGAATTTTCTACAAAAATTTGTTTCGACCCAAATTTATTTGTGGCGAATCGCGTTAAAAAACAGCTATTTCCTGGCTGCAGAGAACCTGTAGGGTGTTGTAGAACATTGTGCCATGCTCAAGCATGCATAGTGAACATGGTTTGGTCTTGATACAATGCTGTGTTTTAGTATGACACGCAGATGACAAGCACCGCTCCACGCCTGATTAATCTTGACAAAGGTCAGTGTCTCCACATTTTGGTGGACAAGCGAGTTCTCCTTGAGGTAACTTGGCCCCTGCAGCACTGAACACCTGCTCTGATGCCACACTACTGGCCGGGCAGGACAGCTTCTCCAGTGCAAAAATGCGGCCACACATCCAGTTTGGCTGCCCAGTAGTACAGCGGATCTCCTATGTGGGGTGGCAGAGTGCTGTCCAAGTAGGCCACCACCTGCTGGTTTAGAGTCTGCTCCAGGTCCTGCTGCTGCTGCTGAGTACTCTCCTGACAAGGTGGGTGATGGGAGCTGCTCATCAACGACTCCAGACTTAGGCTGCTGCTGATGGAGCTGGTACTGCTCCTACCCACCCACCCCCCCACAGCAGCCGTGGCAGTGGTACGTGAGTGATGAGGAACCCCCCTCTTGTCAGAAGATGGATGATGGCTCAGATACCCGGCGGCCAACTGCCTACATAGGATTTCTCTATAGTACTTGAGTTTGTACTCCCTCTAAGCAGGTGAAAAAAAGGCTCCTATTTTGGACCGGTAGCAAGGGTCCAAGAGGGTGGAGAGCAAGAAATCATCCCTCTGCCGGATGGTGACTATTCGGCTGTCACTAGCCAGGCAAATCAGTATGCAGCTGGCCATCTGCCCAAGTGACACTGAACGACTCCCTGCCTCCATCTCCACTGTATTCTGCCACGGTGTGTCTGGGTCATCTGCCTCCTCTTCCTCATCTCCCTCTACCTCCTTCGGCTGCTCCTGCTCCTCCTCTAATGTCACCTGAGTGGAAAAACCACTGTTTTTCTACTCAGGTGACAGGAGAGGAGGAGCAGTCACCGTCCGGCAGAGGGATGACTTCTGGCTCTCCACCTTCTTGGACCCTCATGTGGCCGTGAGATGTAGTCACCACGTCTCCAGTTCTCTGACCAGACAGATTTTGCAGCATCTGTTCCAGGACATGAAGCAGTGGAATGACATTATTCATCCCGTAGTCCTTGCGACTGACAAGTAACATGGCCTCCTCAAACGGCAGGTGTCATGCATGAGCTGCCACTGGCTGACATCAAAATTACACAGGGGACTACTTCTATCTGATTAGATCATCAAGAAATCATTAATGGCATTTCTCTGTTCATTGAGTAGGTCTAACATATGGAGGCTGGAATTCCAACAGGTGGAAACATCGCATATCAGCCTATGTTGGGGGAGGCTTTGTAGGAATGGATGAAGTGCATGCACAGTTTCCTGACCATTTTTAGAATGTCTAGCAGATGGGTGGAAGACTTGAGGAACCGTTTGACAACCAGATTGAACACGTGTACCATGCAGCGCGGACACCATGTTCCTTCCACTGTCTGTCACCATGGTTCCGATTTGCAGTTGTCGCGGAGAAAGTCACACATTGAATTCGTGTTGCATGACGCAAAGCAGTTCCTCTCCTGTGTGACTTTGTTCGCCCAGGCAAACCAAGTGTAGAACTGCGTGATACCGCTGTGCCCTGCACATGTGGTATGATGGAGCATCACTTAGACTTGTGGAGGCTGAGGTGGTGGAGGAGGCGGACATTGGCGCAGGATCAGCAGTTTGACAACGTGGAGGAGAAAGCGGCGTCTCCTGTCCAAGTTGCTGATGTTGCTGGGCAGGAAGCACATTCACCCAGTGGTCCGTAAAAGACATGTACTGTCCCTGACCATAGTTACAGCTCCACACATCCGTGCTGCCGTGCACCTTGAAGACACCGATACTTTCAAGGACTGGCCCACCTTCTGTTCTCCACATATTTGTGCAGGGCGGGTACTGCCTTTTTCGAAAATAAATTACGGCTTGGGAGTCTCCACCTCGGCTCGGCGCAAGCCTTTAGTTCTCTGAATGGTGCAGAGTCCACCACTTGGAAAGGGAGAGACTGCAGTACCAACAACTTGGACAGGAGCATGGTCAGCTTCTGCACCTTAGGATGGTTGGACGCATACTGCTGTCTCTTGGCAATCACCTCGGTGAACGACTGCTGGTGCCATGAGTGGTGAGGAACAGGAGCATCTGGACCGGTAGATGATGGGAAAGAGAAACTGCTTCCTTCAGCAGAGGTGGTGGAGCCTTGACTACCTGAAAGGCGTGCCACTGGGTGCTGCTGCGGCAGGATGGACCACCACATCTGAGACACGTTTCTCCCAGGCCACTGGATGGTGATGCTGCATGTGTTGATGCAGGGCCATGGTGACAACGTTAGCTCCCTGGCCACGCTTCACTTTCTGTTCACAAATTCTACATATACACATGTTAGCCTCCGGTGTCTTGACAAAAAACTGCCACACCGCCGAGTAGGTGATTTTACCACCAACGCTCCGCACTGAGTGACTACTACTGCCGCTGCCTCAGTGAACCCCTGTGCCGCTACGTTCTTGGACCTGCAAAGGGGGTGGTCTACCCCATGGCACACTACTGACTTGCCGGCTGCGCTGTTGCCTGATGCGCAAGCTGACGCCCTCTTCTTCTGACGATGATGATGAAGCCCTTGCTTCACTCGGCTCCCAAGTGCAATCAGCTACATCGTCATCGATAAGTGTTTGCCCGTCACTGCTGTCCTCCTCAACGGTCTTGGTATGCAGAGCCTGACCTCTCGCAACATGACCTGCCATGCCACTCTCCACATCACTACTTGCCCACCTACTGTAAGAAGCAGCGGATGTCTGCCCCACCTCATCGCTGCCAAGTAGCTGCTGACTGTCCTCAAATAGTTCGTTCTCGCCGTATAGTGGCGCAGAACCCAGACCACATAGTAGTTCTCTGGCTGAGGGATTGAACGGGACAGAAGCGGGTTGGGGACAAGTGAGGGCCTTGACCTGCTCCCAGGCTATGCCAGCTAAGGGTTGTGTCTGAAGAACCCACTGACTCTTAGCTGGGGTTGTCAGATATCATCTGGAAGGAAGTGGATGACCTAGTCAACCAATCAAGAACTGTTGGCTTGGTGATCAACACACAGCCGCTAGATGACATTGGTAGCTCTGGCCTCACCGAGTCACCTCTGCTGCGACGTCCCCTTAATATGCTGGGACCTGTGCCTGCTCCAGGAACATTTGTGCCACTGCCACTCACGTGTGAAGGGCCTGCCACCTCTCTGTCTGACATACTGTTTGATTAAAAATTTACAATACAACAGACTCTGTTTAATGACGATGTCTGTATATGATAAATACACACCCTGTATTTGACTCCTAATTACCCCACAAACAAGAGGATAAATTAACCCTTGGGTATAAAATACCCTACAATGTGAACCAGAGGGCATTGAGGCGTATATGGGGCGGAAAAACCCTCACCCTGTATTTGACTCCTAATTACCCCACAAACAAGAGGATAAATTAACCCTTGGGTATAAAATACCCTACACAGTGAACCAGATTGAATTCAGGTGTATATGGGGCAGAAAAACACACAACCTGTATTTGACTCCTAATTACCCCACAAACTAGAGGATAAATTAAACCTTGGGTATAAAATACCCTACATAGTAAATCAGATGGAATTGAGGTGTATATGGGGCAGAAAAAAACACACCCTGTATTAGACTCCTAATTACCCCACAAACAAAAGGATAAATTAACCTTTGGGTATAAAATACCCTACACAGTGAACCAGGTGGAATTCAGGTGTGTATGGGGAAGAAATATACCCACCCTGGACTTTAGGGAGAATACCCCACAAACTAAAACAAAATAATAATGCTGGTTCAGGAACAAGTGTGTATATGACACATAGTTCTCTGCCCCATGTCACGCCATGTGCTTGCAGCTATTTTAGAAAAAAGATGATTCATTCCCGCAAAGTACCATAAACTTCGCCTTAGTGCAGAATCGAAGTTTTTTCTGAAGTTCTAAACGAATTCCACTTCGTTAGAATCGATTCGCCCATCTCTAGTAACTACAAGTTACACACTATAAAATAACATTAACAATATTAGCAGAAGAAGCCCTATTGTTTAAGCCTAACGAATTTAAGGCTCCTATTCACAAAATCAGCTTTGCCATCTTTTGGAGAAGGGTTATATTTCTATTTCCCCATCCTTCTAAACATGGTTTAAGCAAGAGACCAGCAAAACTTATATCTCATGAAATGAGTCAGATGATGTCAGATTATTTCCCATTTAAGATGGTGTACCACATGCTTATTACCAAAAAGCATAACAACACGTTACATACTATACAGTGGGGAAAACAAGGATTTGATACATTTTTTCCCACCTACAAAGAATGGAAAGGTCTGTAAATTTTATCATAGGTACACTTCAACTGTGAAAAACAAAATAAAGAAAAATCCTGAAAATCACATGGTATCATTTTTAAATAATAATTTGTTTTTTATTGTATAACATAAGTATTTCATCCAATAGAAAAACAGAACCTAATAATTGGTACATAAACCTATGTTTGCAATTACAAAGGTCAGACGTATCCTGCAGTTCTTGGCCAAGTTTGCACACACTGCAGCAGGGATTTTGACCCACTTCTCCATACAGATCTTTCAGGTCTGTTGCTGAGCTACATTGAGTTTCAGCTCCCTCCAAAGATTTTCGTTCGGGTTCAGGTCTGAAGACTGGTTAGGCCACTCCAGGACCTTGAAATGCATTTTATGGAGCCATTCCTAAGTTGCTTTGGCTGTGTGTTTCAGGTCATTGTCCTGTTGATAGACCTAGCCACGACCCATCTTCAATGATCTCACTGAGGAAAGGCAGTTGTTGACCAAAATCTCCTGATATATTGCCCCATCCATCCTCCCTTCAATACAGTGCAGTCGCCCTGTTATCTTTGCATAAAAGCACCCCCAAAGTATGATGTTTCCATCCCCATGCTTCATGGTGGGGACGTTTTTCATGGGATTGTATTCCTCCTATGACAGCGAGTGGAGTTGGTACCAAAAGGTTTTATTTTGGTTTCATCTGACCACATGACCTTCTTCCATACCTCCTCTGGATCATCTAGATGGTCATTGGCGAAGTTCATGGACATGTGCTGGCGTGAGCAGGGTGACCTTGCACTCACAAAAGGAGTTTAATCCATGACGGCGTAGTATGTTACTAAAAGTAATCTTTATGACTGTGGTCCCTGCTCTATTCAGGTTATTGATCAGGTCCTTCTGTGTAGTTTTGGGCTGGTTCCTGAGCTTTCACAGAATCATCCTTACCCCACAAGGAGCGATCTTGCATGGAGCCCTAGGCTGAAGAAAATTGTCATTTTATGTGTCTTCCAATTTCTTAAAATTGCGCCAACAGTTGTTGCCTTCTCCCCGAGCTGCTTGCCCATCCCAGTCTTGTGCATGTCTACAATTTTGTCTCTGGTGTTCTTAGACAGCTCTTTGGTCTTAGCCATGGTGGAGAGGTTGCAGTGTGATAGAGTGTGTGGACAGGTGTCTTTTATACAGGTAACAAGTTCAAACAGGTGCAATTAATGCAGGTATTGAGTGCTGAGTAGGAGGACTTTTAAATAAAAGTTAACAGGTCTATGAGGGCCAGAATTCTTGTTGGTTGTTAGGTGATCAAATACTTATTTCATACTATAAAATTAATTAATTATTTAAAAATTATAATTTTTTTGGGATTTTTTGGATTTTTTTAAGATTCTGTCTCTCACAGTTGAAGTGCACTTGTGATAAAAAATTACAGACCTCTATATTCATTGTTGGTGGGAAAACGTGCAAAATTGCCAGTGTATCAAACACTTATTTTCCCCACTGTATAATAAACTTAACAATATCAGCAGAAGAAGCCCTATAGATTTAATCCTAATGGATTTGACGCTCCTGTTCACAAAACAGGATTATATTTCTATCTCCCCCTCCCTTTAACCCCTTAATGACCCTGGACGTATGAGTACGTCCCAGGGTCACTAAGGAGCTTTGCATGGGGATTGCTCCGCGATCCTGCCACACAGCCGCCGGGTGTTAGCGGATAATTGCAGCTAACACCCGGTGTTTACAGCGCGGGCGGCACCGCTGCCCCCGCTGTTTAACCCCTTAGATGCCACGGCAAAGATGGCTGCGGCACCTAAATGAATGAAAAACGGTGCCGTGCACTGTTTTTCACTGCGATTGGAGTCCCCATAGCGTAACTGCGGGGATCCTATCGCTGAACATGGTAGCGGGAAGCCTTATGAAGGCCTCCGTCGCTGCCATGTTTTGAATTTCCCCACTTCCGGCCCCAGGCAGGAAGTGGACTACCGCCATCATGGTATACCTGTCTATGCAATGCATTAGGCTGTATTAACGATCGTGCCCCCTAGGGGTGAAACGCCCTAGAGGGACTCAATGTTAAAGTAAAAAAATAAATAAAGTTTATAAATAAATAAAGTGTAAAAAGAAAAAAGTACTAAAAGTTCAAATCACCCCCCTTTCGCCATTTTACAAATAAAAAAGTTACACATATTTGGTATCACCGCGTCCGAAAAAGTCTGATCTATAAAAACATAATATCATTTATCCCGTACACTAAATACCGTAGAAGAAAAAAAATTTCAAACGCCCAAATTGCGATTTTTTTGGTCATTTCACGTCCCATAAAAATTGGAATAAAAGTGATCAAAAACGTTGCATGCATTCCAAACTGCTAGCAATAAAAAGTACACTTCAGCCTGCAAAAAATGCACCCTCACTGACGTCCGTAGGTGTTAGTACAAAAAAGTTATTGGTCGCACAAAATGGCGGTGTGGCGCAAATTTCAAAAATTTAAAATGTTTGGAATTTTTTTACGGTACCAAAACATAACAGAAACCCTACATGTTTGGTATTGGTGGATGAATACGTAAAATACATATAACACATTATATTTACTGAAGATTGAACTCCGTAAAAGCAAAACACTCGCAAACATGGCGCAAGTACGTTTTTTTTCACAATTTGTCCCACTTGGAATTTTTTTGCGGTTTCCCAGTATATTCTATAGTACAGTGAATAACACCATTAGAAAGTACATCTTGTCCCGCAAAATAAAAGCCCTCATAGGTCTATGTAGGTGGAAAAATAAAAAAGTTATGGCTCCGGGAAGGCGAGGAGGGAAAAACGAACGTGTCAACAACAACAAAAAAACGCAAAGTCCTTAAGGGGTTAATTATGGTTTATGCAAGAGAACAGCAAAATGTATATATTTCTTGGATTTCTTGCATATGCTGAAATAACTGTGGTGACTCCACTCCCATTTTTATTGATCTCAGATGTTCTCAGGATTTATCATAAAGAGGGCAGATTGTTTTTCCCGATTTAAAAGAAACCACAAAGAGAATGCACCATGTAACTTACATATTTAGTTTTACAAGTAAAGAAAGCGTATACTTCGAAGGCCATAGTCTTCCAATTGTAGGAACCTATTACATACCATAAATATCACAAAAAAGACACTGGCCTTTTTATAGTTGCCCTTCGACAACCACCCTATTGAGACAGTCAGTGTTAAAGGTAATCTTTCATAAATTTTTCTTTTACTTATTAAATCAAGACCCTGATCCATATTCTTTTCTTCTTAGACATTTTTATTTTCTGATTGAAAATTTCTCAATTCAGTGGTCTGTATATGATTGTGGGGACAGCATTCTTGCCTGCACTGCTTTAACGGCTTCAGAGAGATATTTACAGCAGCTTCATGCACATAGGAGCCTTAGGCCGCGTTCACACGGCTTATTTGTCCGCGGATTGGCGCCGTACTCCGCGCCGGATTTGCGCTGCAGTACGGCGCCAATCCCTCGGAGTAATTACGGTAATCCACTGCTCTCATAGTGAACAGTGGATTCCGTCGCTCCTACCCGCTCGGCGAATCCGCCGGGCGAGGAGAAAGTGACAAGCACACTATTTACGGCGCGGACGCGCCGTAGATAATGCATTGTCTATGGGGCCGGAGGGCCGCGCCCCCGCCCCTTATTCACGCTGGAATTGCGAGCGCAATCCGGCTCGCAAATCCGGCGTGAATAAGCCGTGTGAACGGGGCCTTAAGACTGACTCAGTCCTATTGACTTCTATAGGAGAGTTTTCTGGGCATGCTCTGTGACCTGGGAAGAAGTCAGTGTGCAGGAAGGAGACGAAGAGCAGCTATGACTATCTCTTATTGTGAGTGGTGGATCCAGTGTTATCTATACACATTGGTGTCTCCTTTCAGTGTAACCCTGCTTTTACTGATAATGAGCTTTTTACTGAAAAGTTCTCTCTACAGAACAGGAAGTGTCAGACAATTATAAGGCCTAGTGGCCAAAGTGAAAACTACAGGATTTAAGAATTATTAAAAAATATTGAAAGTGATGTGGAAAATTAAAAAAAAAAATCTAACCGGAAATTCCTAAAAAATGTGTTTACCATAAAAACTTGAGTTAAACAATAAGACCTTTTTGATGACACATTCCGTTTATTCTGATTAATGTTAACAAATTGTCTTCTTACTCCTATACCTAATATTTTTACAATATTTAAATGCCCCCTCTGTCAATAGCAGATCACCATTCAATATATGCCAATTTCTAAAGATCATAGACTTAATTATTTAATTCATAGAACTAGTTTTAAAGGAAAACACAAACCATTTACCCTTACACTGTCTTTTGCCCCTATTCCTTCTCTGCAACATTTTGTATACATTTTCTATAGTTGCTTGTTTTTTTATCATCAAATTTTCAGGATAACTCCTATGCCTGTCTATAAATACATTTAAGACATAAAAATTGACCACAGGGCAATAATCTTTTGACATGATCAGGATGATAGTTATCATATAGAACAAATAATTGGCTGCAGTAAGTTTGTTTTTGATACCCCTTTTTCTGTTACTGACACATCCAAACACTCAATTTGATTGTTCCCAAATTTGCTGGTAAATTTCATATTAAAATTATTGTTCAAATAAGACACAGATTGTTCAAACTCAACTACAATACCTGACCATATGATGAATACGGACAGTCATCTATGCACCACAAATATAATTGTTAATATTTCACAGAGAGTAACATTGTAAATGCACTGATCCTCAAATATTGGGCTACCAGAGTCCCCATTGCTGTTCCAATCTCCTGTCTATACCACTTATTGTCAAATTGAAAGGCATTATTATGTAATATAGGTGTCACAGTTGGTAGTAGTGGATCCGCTGGACCACCGCAAGCGATGGCGTAAGTCACGCCAGGGAGCGGAATCTAAGTAGGTCCCGGTTTTCACCATAGCCCGCCGCAAAGTAGGATGGACTTGCTGCGGCGGGAGTCTACTAGTTCGCTTCCACTGACGTGACTTGTTTGCGATGGCAGCCAAGGGTGAGCGTGGTACAGAATCGTGAGGCGTAGACGTAGTTGGGAAAGGCGGTAAGGTCAGGACAGGCGGCAGAGGTTCGTGGTCGAGGGACGGAAGCAAGACGGTACGGTACACAGGAAACACGGCAAGATAAATAACGCTTTCTCAGTAGGCTAATGGGAACTAAAGATCCGGTGCTGAAGGGGCGGGCTTCAAATAGGGGCAGCGACCGGCAAGGTAATTTACCAGTGCGCTGGCCCTTTAAATCTAACAGTGCTGGCGCGCCAGGAAGCAGAGACACAGTCAGGAGCGTGGCTGGGTGTGTAAGGGGTGTTGGAGCGAGCGCACCTGTGGCCCAACATGTGGGTCGCGATGCCGCGCGCCCGCGGGGCACGGGTTACAATAGGCCAATGACTGACATACATTGAAATTGATCCACACTCTTATTTTACATGCTATACCCCCTTTTTACATACCACACCACTGATATCCGCTTTTCTAAGATAGGACACTGGAGGAAAACTGGGAGAAGCAACATCACCACAGTACTCAATCAGCTTTCCATATATTATTGAACTTCTGTCATAAAACAGAGTGAAAATACACTTTTTATAAACTTTTTTAAAATTCTGTTTTTCTTTTTTTGTCCTACTATGGGACTACATTATGGGATCTCGCTTTTATAATACTTTTATAATACTTAGCAATACATTACTATATTTTTATGTATTATGCCTATGACAAACAGCTTATCAGACTCTGGCACAGTCTACAGACTTCTGTACATGGGACACCTAGAGACCTTTGTTTGGCCTTTGGTTGCCAGGAAAACCATCAGCACCGCCTGATCATGTTTGCAGGGAAACAAAGGTTAGACAGAAGGAGCCGCTTCCCTCTGTCAACCACCTTGATGCTGAGGCTGGTATTGACCTTGGCATCTAGAGATTAAATGCCTAAGTTTGGAGCTAGCTCAAATTCCAGAGAAAGCCCGGGTGCCTGTTGAAGCTGGTTCCCACTGCAGATGGTGCAGGCACAGCTTCTCTTTTGACAGGAGACTAGATAGTTTGGGAAATATGAGTTAGACCCAGCTGGAACCTCCTGCAACCATCTGATCAGTCATGTGACCACTGTCATCTCTTTTCCACATATTAAAGGGGTATTCTCATTGCAGACATTTCAACATATTAACAAAGGTGGGACATGATTCCATCAAATTTTGATTTTCTGTTTTTTGTTTATAGGGTGACCATCATATCTAAGCAACTGTTCAGCTCTGTTAGCAGCATTTAGAGATCTGGTTCAAGCAGTTACAAGTGTTCTAGATATGCTCAGTGGCCTGTGTAGAGTTTGCTGTACAGGGAATAGACATGAGCTGTGCCTATCACATATCAATGAAAGACACATATCAGTGGATCATGTTATCTTCCTCCAGCTTTATAAAAGAGGTTTTAATCCTGTCTGTGTTGATGTGATAAGACTACAGTCATATCTACAGAACTGCAAGTATAAGCCTATTAAATTCAATAACTACAGAATTTTTTTCCCCATTAATTAATTTATTTTTTTAAATATAGATAATGAGAAGGGGAAAAACATCAACAGAAATAGTTTCACATAAAAAACCTGATTTTCAAATCAAAATGATAGGTCGTTTTCTAACGACACATTCCTTGAAGTAAGAGAACTACCAGAAGCATTATATTAAAGTTAATTTAGTGTAATGGAAAATTACAACTACTTTGTGAGTTAGCAGTGCTTGAAGTTACAGGCCCAGAGCCTGCAGCGCTTCTTTACTTCTTTCTGTCTGTGCGTGATAGAAGCTGCTGTGCTTAATATTTCTCCAGTTTTTCAAACCTACTTGGCTACTCACGAAGTGGAAGTTTGCTTGTCAGCAAATGTAATAACATTTGTAACCAGTTTTACTCTGTAGGCTCAGGCTAAGAATTCTCCATGCCTTCCAATGTCATATTTTCTCCCAAGGCTACATGTACCTGCATCCTGCAAGTTGCTTCAGTAAGGTCATGCAAATTCTCTGGAAGGATTGCACGCTTAAGTCACGAATATATAGGTATTATTAGTCTGCCAAACTAGTTGTTTCAACAATGGTGCTGCGTGCCACCTCATTCAGTCATAGAAACACACCCAGCAGACTGGAACCTTGTGCTGTCACCAAAACATTAACCGGGTGAACTGTATCTATAGATGACAGTGTCTGTATGTAATTGTTAAAGATATGTCCTGCGCTCCCAGTTCAGTCATAAGCAGGTGCCTATGGAAGACTGCAGACTCCCTTAGACAAAAAGGGAATTTTTCTAACAGCACTTTCAATAGTCAAGACACTTTATTTAATCTTCACTCAACAATTAGCATAATGTATCTTGGACATCTATTATCATTGCACAAAATTATCATCCTACTTCCAGACAATACTGCAAATCACCCTGAACATACTATTCCCACTGTGAAGCCTGGGGGTTGCAGCATCATGCTGTGAGAATGCTTTGCTTCAGCAGGGACTGGGAAGCTAGTCAGAGTAGATGGAAAAGATGGATGGAGCTAAATATAAGGGAATCCTAGAGGAAAACCTATTAGAGGCCACAAAAGACTTGTGACATTGATCCTAAACATACAGCCAAATCTACAATGCAACGGTTTAAATCAAAGCATACTCATGTGTTAAAATGACCCTGTCATAGTTCACACCTAAATCCCATGGAAAATCTGTGGTAGGACTAGAAAATTGCTATTCACAAATGTTCACCAACCAATCTGACTCAGCTTTAGCTATTTTGCAAAGAAGAATAGGCACAAATTCCATCCTCTAGATGTGCAAAGCTGGTAGAGACATCCCCCAACAGATAGTTAACGGTAGTCCTATAAAGTATTGACTGAATACATGTATCATTTCCTTTACACTTTACAAATACTTGCTACTTTGTGTACACATACAATATCAATAAAATATATTTAAATTTGTGACCGTAACGTAAAATGAGGGACAGTTCAGGGGGTATAAATACTTTTGCAATTCACAGTGTAAATTTGGTGTGCCCTTAAAATAACTCACACAGCCATCAATGTCTTAACCGCTGGCAACAAAAGTGAGTAAACCCCTAAGTGAAAATGCACAAATTGGGCCAAAAGTGTCAATATTTTGTGTGTGTGACCACCATAATTTTTCAGCACTGCCTTAACTCTCCACGGCATGGAGTTCACTAGAGCTTCAGAGGTTGCAGCCACTGGAACCCTCTTCCACTCCTCTAAGATGGCATCACGGAGCTGGTGGATGTTAGAGACCTTGCGCTCCTCACCTTCTGTTTGAGGATGCCCCACAGATGGTCAATAGAGTTTAGGTCTAGAGACATGCTTGGCCAGTCCAGCACATTTACCCTCATCTTCTTTAGCAAGGCAGTGGTCATCTTGGAGGTGTGTTTGGGGTCGTTATTATGTTGGAATACTGCCCTGTGACCCAGTTTCCAAAGGTAAGGAATCATGCTCTACTTCGGTATGTCACAGTACATGTTGGCATTCATGGTTTTCTCAATGAACTGTTGTCCCCACAGCCAGAAACCCACGTGCAGCCCCAAACCATGACACCCCACAACCATGCTTGACTGTAAGCAAGACACAATTGTCTTTGAACTCCTCACCTGGTGGCTGCTACACACGCTTGACACCATCTGAACCAAATAAGTTAATCTTGGTCTTATCAGACCACAGGACATGGTTCCAGTAATCCATTTCTTTAGTTTGCTTATCTTCATGTTGTGTGTTGGTCTGGTGCCATGTGTCTTTCTGAGTCTTTGTGACTTTCTTTGCCATGTTTCTGCTGTTTGCCTTGTTGTTCCTAGCCTCATGTTTGTCTGTGTTCCTTGCCATTGTTTCTAGCCACAGTGCTGTGCCTTGTTCCTAGCCATAGTTCTTGTTGTGTCCTGTCTATCCCTTGTTATGTCTACCTTGTTTGCTTCTGCCATGACTTCTGTCTAGTCTAGCTTCTTGCTTTGTGTTTTGCTAGCAACTGTTGTCATGTCTTGTCCTATATTCCTATGTCTAGTCTTGTATTCCTATGTCATGTCTTGTACCTTTGCCTCTATCAGGCCTTCCTGTTTGGCCTCTGTCAGGTCTACCCTTTTGGCATCTGTTTGCCTTGTATGTCTGTTTCGTTCTGTCTCCTGTCTGTTTTGTTCTGTACCTGCTCGTCTCTACACCTAGTCTGATGTATCATTGTCCTTATTCCTGTTGGTGCCTAGAATTGGCACTTCTGGCCTGTCTGGTCAGCTGCCACTGCTAGGAACTGCTCTGAGGTTGCATCTGGCAGCTGTCAGGGTAAGCCATCCTTACCATCAAAGCCTCTGTGGAGATACCTGACAGCCGCTTCGATACGCCCTCTTGGAGCAAGCCCGGCAGTGGTCCAGTGGCTCCACTACCCGCTTTACCCGCTCACCTGTTACACTTACAATGCACCACTTGTATCATAGTGTTCATAAACCTAGTGCATGTTTAGACTGTCTAGTCTAACTTTGTGGTTTACTTTATGCCACTAAATGCGGCACAACTTTGATGCATTTTTGGTGAATGGCATTGCACTGTAAGCCATGCCCCCTTTCCACAAAGTCATGCTCCTTTTGTTGGATGAAGTGCAAATGTTACAATTTTCTAAGCCCCTAAAAAAAATTGGTGTA
>JAODAL010059988.1:0-21144 GCA_025379985.1 Phyllomedusa bahiana | reverse complement strand
AAAAATGTTCTTGAGGGTAATATCCATGAATCTATAGAATAAACAAGAAAAAATAGAAAAACAAGCTAACCAGAAAATAGCCCCAGCAGACTTGAAATCCATTCAGTGCACAAACCTTGTTTGCCAAACAGTAATGTAAAGAGGAGTTCAACCGAAATGTCCAGCGCTTCAATAACAAAATTTATAAATCTTTATTTAACGTCCATTAAAAATAGACATTTTAGGTCAAAAATACCTGTGTTCCCTTCGATTCGGACGCCTGACATCCTTGATTACAGCATAAAACAATTATGACAAGCCTCAATTTAAAACACAGAAAGACCATCACTGATCGCTCTGTAACAATGACGTTATTGGACAGCATGGAGTGGAGCGTCATTCTATCATTATAGTCGGATGTAAGACATCTGAAACGCCAAGCGAACACAGGTATTTTTGACCTGAGATAATAATAATAATAACCTTTATTTATATAGCGTCAACATATTCCACGGCACTTTACAATTTGGAGGGTGTAGGTACAGACAAAAGACATACATTGCACAATGAAAAGATAATTACAGATGAGACACAAGGTGAGGGCCCTGCTCGCAAAAGTTACAATTATTAGGTTGTAATGGGTGAGACAAAGGGGTAAGAAGTGCTAGATTTAAAATTGTCCACCCATGTGACATAAAATTGGGGTTGTTTTATGTAGAATTCGGATGAACCTGCCACCCAAACAGTATATCTATATACAGTTAAGTGCTGAAAATGAGATGAGTGTGCTAGGGAGGGGGGGGGGGAGGGGTGTTAGCCATTAGGGATTCTGGTAGGCCAGAGTGAGAAGATGTGTTCTCAGGGCCCTTTTAAAGCTATGAGAGTTCTGAGTATGCCTGATCGCCCGCGGTAGCATGTTCCAGAGAACTGGTGCTGCACATGTGAAGTCTTGGAGACGGGCATGGGAGGTTGGATGATTGATGAGTGTAACCTGATATCAGCTGAGCGGAGAGAGCGGGCAGGGTGGTAGATAGAGATGAGGGAGGAGATGTAGGGGGGTGCAGCGTTGTGGAGAGACCGGGTAGGGTGGGAGACAGAGATGAGGGAGGAGATGTAGGGGGGTGCAGCACTGTGGAGAGCTTTATGGGTGAGAGTGATGAGTTTATGTTATATTCTGTACTGAATGGGCAACCAGTGCAGTGACTGACACAGGGTAGAGGCATCAGTATAGCGGCTGGAGAGAAAGACAAGCCTGGCTGCTGCATTCAGGACAGATTGGAGAGGGGAGAGTTTGCAGAGAGGGAGACCGATAAGCAGGGAGTTACAGGAGTCAAGACAAGAAAGAATAAGAGCAGCAATGAGAGTTTGAGTTGTTTCCACAGTGAGAAAAGGATGGATTCTGGAGATGTTCTTGAGGTGCAGGTGACAGGATCGGGCAAGGGACTGGATATAGGGGATGAAAGACAGATCGGAATCTAGTAAAACCCCCAGACAGCGGGCCTGCTGCCTAGGAGTTATGGTGGTGCCACACACTGAGACAGAAATGGCAGTGTAAGGTCTGTTAGATTGTGGGCTGACTAGAAGTTCAGTTTTAGTAAGGTTTAGTTTGAGATAGAGAGAGGACATGATGTCAGAGACAGCGGACAGGCAGTCACTGGTGTTTTGTAGCAGGGCAGGAGGGATGTCACGGGAGGAGGTGTATAATTGGGTGTCATCAGCATAGAGATGGTGCTGGAAGCCAAATCTGCTGATGGTTTGTCCAATGGGGGCTGTATAGATTGAGAAGAGGAGAGGACCTAGAACTGATCCCTGAGGAACCCCGACAGCAAGAGGGAGAGGAGAGGAGGTAGAACCAGAAAAATGAGACACTGAAGGAGCGGTCAGACAGGTAGGAAGAGAACCAAGCGAGAGCGATGTCCTGGAGGCCAATGGCGCTGAGCATGGTGAGGAGAAGGTGGTGATCAACAGTGTCAAACGCTGCAGAGAGATCCAGGAGAAGCAGCAATGAGCATTTACCCTGAGGAGATCATTGGAGACTTTAATTAGAGCAGTTTCCGTGGAGTGTAGGGTGCGGAAACCGGATTTTAGAGGATCGAGAAGATTATTATCAAGAGAGGAGAGCGGATTAGGCGAGAGTTTGACCAAGCGTTCCAGGAGTTTGAGATGAAGGGCAGGTTAGAGACTGGTCGGCAGTTGGCAGCGCAGGACGGGTCCAGAGTGGGCTTTTTCAGTAAAGGGGTTATGATGGCGTGTTTAACCCCTTCCCGACATAGGACGTATACATACATCCTGACGATCGAGCGGGCTTGCGGGCGAGCCGCGCACGATCGCGACATGGGACCAGCGGTAAATTACCGCTGGCCGCATGCCGTATCACCTGCAGCCGGAGTGAGCAGCGATCTCCTACCTGATGTCCGCGGGAAGTGAACGTCACTTCCCGGGGTCATCTGTGACGTCACCATGCCCGCAATGCATTGTGGGTATGGTGACAAGCAGTTCTGGCCTGCCTTCTAACAGCAATCTGATGATTGCTGTTAGAAGAAAAAGTAAAAAAAGTGTAAAAAAAAGTAAAAATAAATGTTAAAAGTGAAAAAAAGTAAAACACAAACACAAAAAGAAAAAAACACAAACGCCAAGCGCCCCAAAAAAGATCAAAAATAAATAAAGTACCCATATTTGGTATCGCCGTGTGCGTAACGACCTGCCCTATAAATATGTCACATTAATTAACCCGCACGGTGAAAAACGTAAAAAAATAAATAAAAAATACAGTCACAGAATTGCGTTTTTTGTTCATCCCACAGCACATAAAATGGAATAAAAAGCGATCAAAAACTCAAATAGACTCCAAAGTTGTACCAATTAAAACGTCCATTCATCCCCCCAAAAAAATGTCCTTACACAGCTCTGTATACAGAAAAATAAAAATGTTATGGCTCTCAGAAGACAGCGATGCATAAATATTGTTTTACACAATAAAACACTTTTTTTATTTTTTCAAGTGCTTCAAAATAAAAAAATATATAAATTGGATATCGCCGTAATCGTAATGACCCAGAGAGTAAATCTAACTTGTCACAGATACTGCGCGATGAGCGCTGTTAAAAATAAAAATAAAAAACACTACTAGGATTGCAGTATTTTCTTCACCCTTCTTTCCAAAAAATGGATTTAAAACTGATCAAAAACCTTTGGTCCCCTAAAAATTATACCAATAAAAACGTCAACTCATCCCGCAAAAAACAAGACTCAACACCGCTCTGTAAACTGAAAAATAAAAATGTTATGACTCTCAGACTGCGGCGATGCAAAAACGTCTTTTCTTTTTTGAATAAAAGTGTTTTTATTGTGTAAAAGCAGTAAAACCTATAAAAAAAATACAAATTGGGTATTGTTGTAATCGTATCGACCTGCTGAGTAAACGTAGCATGTCATTTATACCGCCGGTGCCCGCTATAAAAATAAAAATAAAAAACACTACTGGGAATGCTGTATTTTGTTCAAAATGCCTCTCAAAAACATTAATAAAAAGTGATCAAAGCATCATATTCACCCCATAATGGTACTAATTAAAACATCAACTCATCCTGCAAAAAACAGCCATAATTCAGCTCCGTGCACAGAAAAATAAAAAAGTTATAACTGTCAGAATAGGACAACATAAAACGCAATTTCTTATAGCCCTAATTCTATTGTGTAAAATTAATAAAACGTAAAAAACTATATAAAATTTATATCATTGCAATTGTACCGACTCCAACAGTAAAGTTTTCCTGTTACTTATCCCGTCGGCGAACACTGTAAAAATGAAGCCCAAAAAACAATGGCAGAACTGCGTTTTTTCCCCCCATTTTCATAGCCCAATACTAAAAAATACTATGGAACACCTGTGCACCAAAAATGCACAGTTTCATCCCTAGATGAGATCATGAGGGGGTGTTGAATCCAAAATGGGGGGACTTCTGGGAAAGGTTTCACCTTTTTGGTACTTTGGGGGCTTTGCAAAAGCGACATGACCCCACGAAATCTGCGTTCCAAAAGCAAAATAGCGCTCCCTCCCTTGTACGCCCTGCCATGCGCCCAAAAAGCAGTTTACACCCACATGTAGGTGTATTGCCGAACTTGGAAGAAATTGCTTAACAATATTTGGGATGCTTTTTTTTTTTACAGGATTCCATTTTGAGCTAAAATTGCAGATTGTTGGAAAAAAATAAATTTCAATTTCCCAGCCTAACACTAAAAAATTGGGTGAAACACCTGTGGGGGGTTAATATATTCATTACACCCCTGGATATATTCCTTAAGGGGTGTAGTCTCCAATAAGGGTGTTTATTATGTTTTAGCCCCGTAGGGTGTCCGCAAATCTGAATTGGCGCCTAAATAAAATTGTAATGAAAATGAGACCCCAGAGTCCGGTAGGTGCACCTCCTATTCTGGGGCTTGTGGTTGAGCCAAATAGCGCACTAGGGCCACATATGGGATATCTCTGGACACAGCAGAATCTGTGGAATCAATATTAAGTTGCATTTCCCTGATCACATCTACCGAGTTCTTGTGAATGGCTGAAAATTGAAAATCTGCAAAAAAAAAATGAAATTTTAAATTTCACCTCCACTTTTCTTTAATTCCTGTGAAAACCCTAATGGGCTAATAAAATTGCTAAATGTTGTTTTGAATACTTTAAGGGGGTGTAGTTTCTTAGATGAGGTCATTTATGGGGTATCTAACATACAGGCCAATCAAAATCACGTTAGAACTGGAATGGTCCCTAAAAAAATGTATATTGCAAATTTTCTTGAAAATGTGAAAATTACTGCTAAATTTCTAAGCTCCCTAATATCATAAATAAAAAAAAGACATTTAGAAAAAAGATGCCAACCTACCGCAGACATATGGTTGATGCTAGTTAAAAGCTTTTTTGAGTGGAATAACTATCTGTCTTATACACAGAAATTTTTTAAGTTTGAAAATGGTAAATTTTTCTAATTTTTCACGATACTTTGATATTTTTCACAAATAAAAAAGGACTTTTTGGACCAAAATTTCTTACTATCTTAAAGCACAATGTGTCATGAGAAAACAATCTTTGGAAACACATGGATAGGTTAAGGTGTTTAAAAAGTTATTCTCACATAAAGTGATACATGGCAGATTAAAAAATGGGTCTTTTGTCAAAAGAGGCCCAAAAATGGCTCCGGCGGGGAAGGGGTTAAAGGAAGATGGGAAGAGCCCAGTGGAAATAGAGAGGTTACAGATTGTAGTTATGTGAGAGAGGACAGCTGGAGAAATAGACTGGACAAGGTGGGAGGGAATGGGGTCAGTAGAGCAGGTGGTGGGGGAGAGAAAGGAGAAGCCCGGACCTTCTTCTTTGTTGTCGGGTCAAGAGCTGAGAGCGACTAGAGGACATGCGGGGAGGGACCGATGGCGCTGCTTGGGGGGTGAGATGAGGGTTTTTTGGATTTTATCTATTTTTTTTGAAAATGGTGGCCAGGTCTTGCCAAAAGGGTCAAATGACCGGGGCCCGAGCTTTAGCCTTTTTGGAGGGAGTGGAAGGTGTCAAACAGATCTAAGATGCCTTTTTTTAAAGGATGGAAAACCAAAATTTTTTTGTAAGGCTGTGGCTCTGTGGAAAGATTTTTTTGGGATGGTTTTTTACTGTAAAAGCTGTGAAACTGTGAATATATGCCTCGGGGGTCAGGAGTGTTTCTTTACTGTAAGAGTGTGAATTGTGGAATAGTCATTCAGAGTGGTTTTTTATATAAAAGCTGTGAATCTGTGGGTAGTCACCTAAGGGGCTGGTTTTTTTTGTAAAAGCTGTGGAAAACTGGGAATAGTCACCTCAGGGGTTGGTTCTTTCCTGGAAGAGCTGTAGAATAAATCTCCTGAACTGCTGGGTCTTTACAGTAATAGCTGTAAATCTGTGAAATGATCACCTTTATTGGTTCTTTAGTGTTAGATTTGTGAATATGTCAAATATCATCCGGGCCGGTTGTTTTCTGTATAGTCTGTGAATCTGTGGAACAATCACCTCATGAGCTGTAGAATTCCAGTCACTATACCTTGTCATATTATTACATTTAGAAATGTATCCAGACTCTTCTCCAGAATCCCGGTCACTATTACTTTATATTCATTACATCTAGAAATGTATCAGACCCTTTTTCCAGAATCCGGTCACATATAAACTGTACATTATTACATCTAGAAATGACTCCAGGACCCTTCTCCAGCAAAGCCCGGTAACTAAACTTGTTATATTATTACATCTAGATATGTATCAGACTCCTTTATCCAGATTCCCGGTCACTATAATTGATATATTATTACATCTAGAATGTGTCTCAAAGATGAGAGAGTATGGACCTCTCCAGATTCCCTAGGTCCACTATATCGTTATATTATTACATCTAGAAATGTATCCAGGACCCTTCTCCAGAAATTCCCGGTAAACTATAACTTATTACTATTATCTTTATCTAGAAATTTACCCTGACTTTCTCCAGAATCCGGTCACTATTTAACTTGATAATATTGTTTATCTACAAATGTATCCAACTCTTCTACAGAATCCCGGTTCTTTATAACTTGTTATTTATTACATTAGAAAGCGGTTATCCCAGACCCTTCTCAGAATCCTGGACCACTATAACTTGGTTATATTATCTTATCTAGAATTGTACCAGACCTTCTCCAAGATCTACGGTCAACCTAGTAACTTGTTGATTATTACATCTAGAAATGATCCAGGAACCTTCTCCAGAATCCTGGTCACTATAACTTGTTACTATTATTACTCTAGAAAGGTATCCAGACCCTGCTCCAGAATCTGGACACATATAAACATGTTATATATCTTATCCTAGAAACTGCATCTAGGACCTTCCCCAGAATCCTGGAACACTTAAACTTGTATATTATCTTATCTAGAAACGTATCCCAGACCCTTCTCCAGGAAATCCCGGTCACTATAAAATCTTGTTATATTATTTCACTCTAGAAATGTTCCAAACCCTTTTCCAGAATTCCCGGTCACGATTAACTGTATACATTATTACATTCTAGATATGTATACGGACCACTTCTCAAAGATTCCCGCGTCACTCATAACTTGTTATATTTTTACATCTAGAAAATGTTTCCAGACCTTCTCCAGAACTCCACCCCAGAATCCCGGTCACTATAAATGGATATTTATTACCATCTAGACAATGTCTCCAGACCTTCTCCAGAATTCACTGGTCACTATAACGTTATTTTGTACATCTAGAGAATGTATCCAGACCCTTCTCCCAGAAATCCCGGTCACTATAACAATTGTATATTATTTTTCTAGAAAATGTTAACCAGAACTTCTCAGGAATTCCCGGTCACTATAACTTGTTATACTATGTTTTATTACATTGTATCAGACTTAATTCTACAGAATTACCGGTCTTTATAACTTGTTATTTTATTACATCTAGAAAAGCGTATCCAGAACCCACTTCTCCAGAATTCCTGAGGACATTAACTTGGTATATTATCTTATCTAGAAATGTATCCAGACTCCTTCTCAAAGATCTCGGTCACTATTACTTGTTATACTTTTTACATCTAGAAATGTATTCCAGACCCTTCTCCAGAATCACTGGTCACTATTAACTTGAGTTTATATTATTTACCTGATACTAGAAAGGTATCCAGGACCCTTCTCCAGAATCCTGGACACCTATAACCTTGTTATTATTCATCTTATCTATGATTATGCATCTAGAACCTTCCCAAAATCCTGGACACATACTAACTTGTTATATTATCTTATCTAGATATGTATCCAGACCTTTCTCCAGAATCACGGTCACTGTTAAAATGTTAATATTATGACATATAGAAATGTATATCCAGACCCTTTTCCCAGATATCCCGGTCACTATTAAGGTTACAATTATTACATCTAGATAATGTATACGGACCTTCTCCAAGAGATCCCGACGTCACTATCACTTTGTTGTATTATTACATCCTTGAAATGTATCCAGGAATTTCCCAAGAATCCCGGTGGTCCAAGAAATCTCACTATAACTTGATATTTTATTACATCTAGAAATGTTCCAGGACACTTCTCAAGCATTCATGGTCACTATTAATTGATAATATTATTACAATCTTTCTAACTGTCTCCAAGACCCTTCTCCAGAATTGGCTCACTATAACGTTATATTATTTACATCTAGAAATTGTATCCTGACCCTTCCTCCATGATTCCCGGTCACTATAACTTATTATATTATCTTTTCTAGAAATGTACCCAGAACTTTCTCCAGAATCCCGGTCACTATAACTTGTTATATTATTATCATCTAAGAAAGGTTTCCAGAACCTTCTCGAGAATCACTGGACAGACTATAACTTGTTATATTATTCTTATTAGACAAAAATGTTTCCAGACCTTCTCCAGATCCCGGCTCCATCTATTAACTTGTTATATTATTACATCTATAATGTTATGCCAAGTACCACTTATACCAGACATCCACGTTTGGGTCTTATTGGTAATAAAAAACTTTGTTGAGATATTAGATTTACATTTCTAGAAAGGTTATGTTCCTATTGGACCCTCTCTTCTCCGGAGAATACTCTGGTACAACTAGATACTTGTTTATAGGTTATCTTATCTAGAATGTTATTCCTCAGACCCTTCTGCAATGATCCGGTGTCGCTATCTATGACCTTTGGTCTATATTATTACATCTAGAAATGTATCCCGCAGAACCATCATTTCTTCGTCTTGAATCCTGGTCAATATAACTTGTTATCATTTTAATCTTATTAGCAATGCATTAGACCCTTCCCAGGAATCTGGCAAAAGCATAACTTGGTTATATTATTTTATCTAGAAACTGCTATCCAGACCTTTCCTCACGAATCACGGGTACACTGTAATATACCCCTGTTATATTATTACATCTAGAAATGATATCCTGACCTTTGCCAGAATAAACTGGTCACTATATATTGCTAACATTTTATTACATCTAGAAATGTATAGGACCCTTTCCAAAGATCCGTCACCTATAACTTGTTCATATTTTTACATCTAGAAAATGTATAAGCAACTTTCTCCAGAATCACGGTCACTATACACTTGATATATTCTTACATCTAGAAATGTTCAGACGGAACCTCCCAGATTCCTGGTCTCTATAACGTTATATTATTACATCTAGAAATGTATTCCAGATCCCTTTCTCCAGAATCCTGGTCTCACTTTAACGATTATATTATTTCAGCTTGAATGTCTCCGACACTTCTCACTGAATCCTGGTCACTATACTTGTTTTATTATTACATCTGAGGGGAATGTCTCCAGACATCCTTCTCCAGAATCCCAGGTCACTATAAATACTTTGTTTATTATTACATTAGAATGTTATCCAGGACTTTCATCCAGAATCTCAACGGTCAACTATAACTTGATTTTATTATTACATCTAGAAATGTCTCCAGGACCCTTCTCACAGAATCCTGCGTCACATATAAACGCTTATATTATTACATCTAGAAATGTATCCATGGACCCTTCTCCGTAATCCTGGTCCCCACTATACGTTACTATTATCTACATCTAGAAATGTATCCAAGACCTTCTTCAGAATCTCCGGTCACATAACATATCTTTTATTTTACATTTTCTAGAATATGTACCCTCAGAACTTTCTCCGCAATCCGGTCACTATAACTTGTATATTGTCTTTATCTACAATGTATCAGACTATTCATACAGACAATCCCCGGTTCTTTATATACTCTGTATATATTATTTAACATCTAGAAAGGTATCCACAGACCCTTCTCAATCAGAATACTGAGATCCTATTAACTTGTTATATTATCTTATCTAGTAAATGTATCAGACCCTTCTCCAAGATCCGGTCTCACTATCACTTGTTATATTATTACATCTAGATAATGGCATCCTGTATAATGCAGTGGGTGGATTCGCTGGTCCATCCTGTAAGCGATGATAGTTAAGCACACGCCAGAGGAGCGGAGTCTAGTATACCCCCCCCCGGTGTTCACCAGAGCCCGCCGCAAGAAAGAGGGATGGACTTGCTGTTGCGTGAGGCTACACCAGGTCGCTACACCTGATGTGACTGCTGTGTGGCGGCGGCCGGGGTAAAAGCGTGCCGTACCAGAATCGAGATCCGTAGACGTAGTCGGCGGACAGGTGGCGGTCACGGGCTAGGCTGGTCAGTGGTTCGATGGTCTGTGACAGGCAGATGGTCAGGGCAGGTGCAACAGGCAAGGTCCACGGAAACGTAGCAAAGCGGACTGGTACAGGGAAGAACAAAACCGGACTACTGAATTAGACACAACTAGGCCTCCAAACACACACAACGAAACTGGCTCAAGCGAGTTTTCGGACGGCCTGTCGCTCTTAAAATAGGGTCAAGCGTCCGGCGATGGCCAATTACCGACGCGCACGAAGTGGCCATCCGGTATTAAAGCGCTTTCCACACTCAATCGCTCCTTCTACGAATGCGAATTAGATCTATTAAGCACCCGTGTAGATCCAGCTTGGAAAAGATCTTGCTCCACGCATGCGGTGGTCAAAAAGTTCTGGACAAGGGCCGAGGGTAGCAGATTTTTACACGTAATTTTATTTTAAGCCCCCGATAGTCGATGCAGGGGCCGAGAGACCAGCCTTTTTTCTCCACGATAAAGAGAAGCGGCTTCTGCTCGGAGACGAGACTTATGAATGAAGACCTTTACGGAGGTTCTCAATGATATACTCTGACATTAAGCCTTAGTCTCCGGGACGGAGAGGGGACTAGAACCAGCCTCGGGAGGAGTACAGCCAGGTTGCAGATCTTGGGGCAATCATAAGGCTGAGTGCGGTGGAAGAGTTTCGGCCCTGTCTTTCCGTAACAGACGTCGGCAACAAGTCACCAGTATATGGCAGTAGGCCAGGCCTCGGTCGGAGAGCTCTTGGTAGATTCAGAGAGGCGGGGGCCCGAGTGGCAGGTTGCCGGCTTCGTCAGGCAAGGCGAGAGGACGCGGAACCCCAACAATGACTTCACCTGTGCTCCAGTCCAAGGTCTGGGTATGGTCTTGCAAAACACAATGGAGGCCCAGAACGGGTTATTTTTTTCAGGACGAGGATCGAGGCTCCTGGACGAGAAGTTGCAAAGTCTCCTTGTGAAGACCCCAATCTTGCAATAGGAGGGGAGAAGTGTGGCAACGCGGAATAGCGTCCTTAAGGCATTCGCCACTGACCGACGTGGTCGAACATAGGCTTTCTGCATTGGAGTCACTAGGGAGATGAAACCTGGTCACAAAGTTCGTGGCTTATGAATTCCTGCAGATCCTGAATCAATAAAGGCGGTGGCTCCTGATCAGGTGCTGGCCGGTGGAAATCTACCCAACAAATTCGGGCATGGTTCAGACGGGAGAGGCCCGACTCCTGACACCTAGGGTCGCCTCTCTTAACGAGCCTAGCGTGCGGAAGTTTCCCGGGCAGAACCACAGGAACAGACCCAATAAAATGGCCAGAACTGCCAAAAAGAAAACACTGCTGCTTCTGACGTTGCTGGTGAACGTTCCTCATGGGAACAGGTGGGGCATTCAACAAGACATAGGTTTTCTTCGGGAACCATCGGTGGAGGAAGAGGTGGTCCGCTGGAAAAGTGGGAGCCAAGCGTGGGTGACGGCGTGGACCAGGACGGACCTCCCATGCAAGACGTGAGCTCTTGCTTGCTTTCGGCAAAACCGAATATCGATTTTGGGTGGCTATGTGGATTAAACTTCATCCAGGGCAGTGGTAGATTCCAGAGCAGCGAGCTCATCCTTGATTCGTCAAGAGAGATTTGCCAGAAAAGTCGCCACCAAAGCTTCGTTATTCACGTCAAGCTCCGAAGCGAGAGTTGTGAAACTGCACAGAATACTGACCCGACCGTGGCGTCGCACGCCTGACGACAGCCGGGATGCAGTGTACGGGCAGCCGAGAGTACGGCCTGTTCCTCAAAGGACCGTGCGGAAAACCCCGGAGGTAAGGTTTGGAGGTCGGATGTCAGGAGTATCCCCTCGATCCAAAGTGCTTTTTAAGTTAGTCGTGGCCCAAGCAAAGGGGGCTTCTCCAGACAAGAGCCTGATTATGCAGGCCACCTTGGCACGCTTCTATGGAATTGATGCAACGTCATCATCGAGATGGATGGAGCACTGGCTGATGAGCTTTTCTGGGGTCCTCGCATCATAGTGTGAGGGGTGCGGCAGATGCAGAGAGGTCGTTCCCCCAGAAGAAGAAGCAGGTACGAGCAATTGAGTCGGCGGAACAAGGATGCGGTGGCGCGGCGACAGACAGGTGGAGGTACGATCGGGCTGCACAGGTTCTCGCTTTCATGGCCGCTAGCTGGTCAATACGTGGCTACACTGCTGGGCGACAGCCGTGTGACTATCACAGAGGTCGGGCAGAGGTTACCCTGGCGGAATCCTTGGCAGTTGCATACTGTAATCAGTAGGTGGATTCGCTGGACACGCAAGCAGAGATTAGTTAAGCCCGCCAGGGAGCGGAGTCTAAGTAGCCCCCGGTGTTCACCAGAGCCCGCCGCAAAGCGGGATGGACTTGCTGCGGCGTGAGGCCACCAGGTCGCTACCCCTGACGTGACTTGCTTGCGGCGGCGGCCGGGGTAAAGCGTGGTACAGAATCGAGATCCGGAGACCTAGTCGGGGACAGGCAGGCGGTCAGGGCAGGCGGCAGTGGTTCATGGTCAGAGACAGGCAGATGGTCAGGGCAGGCGGCAACAGGTAAGGTCAGGAAACGTAAGCAAAGCGGACTGGTACACGGGAAGACAAAACGGACTCTGAATACAACTAGGCACTCCAAACACACACCAACGAACTGGCAGCGAGTGTTGGAGACGTGCACAATAAATAGGGTCAGCGGCCAGCGATGGCCAATTACCGGCGCGCTAGCCCTTTAAATCCAGACCAGCCGTCGCGCGCGCGCCCTAAGCAGCGGGTACGGGCACGGCGGCTGTCAGAGCCAGACGGAGGAAGAACAGGAGCGGGGACTGGTGACTACGGGGTTTCCTGGGCTAGGGCAGAAGCACAACGGCTGCGGGCAGCCGCGGCACCCGCGCCGGACTCCATAAGCGCAGAGGGACGGCCACGGGGGGCCGTGGCACCGAGCCTCGTGACATCCAGACTCTTCTCCAGAATCCTGGTCACTATAACTTGTTCTATTATTACATCTAGAAATGTATCCAGACCCTTCTCCAGAATCCTGGTCACTATAACTTGTTATATTACATCTAGAAATGTATCCAGACCCTTCTCCAGAATCCTGGTCACTATAACTTGTTATATTATCTTATCTAGAAATGTATCCAGACCCTTCTCCAGAATCCTGGTCACTATAACTTGTTATATCATTACATCTAGAAATGTATCCAGACCCTTTTCCAGAATCCTGGTCACTATAACTTGTTATATTAGTACATCTAGAAATGTCTCCAGACCCTTCTCCAGAATCCCGGTCACTATAACTTGTTATATAATAACATCTAGAAATGTATCCAGACCCTTTTTGAACTCTGTTATTGAATTCACCATGACAAGTTCCTCTGGCAGAGAGTTCCACAGTTTCACTGCTCTTACAGCAAAGAATCCCTTTCTATGTTTATGTAGAAACCTTCTTCCCTCTTAGTGTTGAGGAAGCCCCCTGTTTCTGGATCCAGCCTTGGGTATAAATAGATCTTGGGAGAGATTTCTATATTGACCTTTAATATATTTATACATATTTATTATGTCCCCAAAGCTGTCTTTTCAATAAATAACGCTAATCTTGCTCATCTTTCTGGGTATTGTTGTTCATCCAGTCCTTTTATTACTTTGAACCTGTTCAAGCTCTACAATGTCTTTCCTGTGAACTGGTGCCCAAAACTGCCCCCAGTATCCCCTGTGTGGTCTAACTAGTGACTTGTATAATGGGAGAATGATGTTCTCATCGTGCCTCTACGCACCTTTTAATACAACCCATTATCCTATTTGCCTTGGAAGCTGCTGCCTGACACTGGCTGCTACAATTAAGTTTACTGTCCTTCTCCAGTCAATTTTACACAGAGTTTTTCCATGTAACTGTCACAGTCGGTGGTAGTGGATCCACTGGACCACCGCGAGCGATGGTGTGGGCCACGCCAGGGAGCGAAATCTAAGCAGGTATTCACCAGAGCCCGCCACAAAGTGGGATGGACTTGCTGCGGTGGGAATCCTACCAGGTCACTACCCCTGACGTGACCTGCTCACGGCGGCCACCGAGGTGTAGCATGGTACAAAATCGGAAGACAAGAACGTAGTTGGGGACAGGCCGTAAGGTCAAGACAGGCGGCAATGGTTCGTTGTCGAGGGACGGACGCTAATGGTTCGGTACACGGTTATAACAGACGAGGATCAAAGAACGCTTTCTCTAAAGGCACAATATGGCACTAAAGATCCGGCACCGGGAAGAGGAAGTGGCAGACTTAAATAGGGGCAACGACCGGCAATAGGAGCATAGGACTCGGCAGGAGCGCGGCCAGGTAGGTAACACGCAGGGGAACGAGCGTGCCCGCGGCTCGACATGCGGGTCGTGGCGCCACTCGCTAGCGGGGCAGGGTTGCGTCTGCGACTCGGGGTGGCGGTCGCGGGAGCACCCGTGACAGTACCCCCCCTCCTTTGGCCGCCCCCACGTTCTGGCCTGGAGAAAGTTCTGGATTACGGAATGGTCCAGGATGTTGTCCTCAGGCTCCCAGGACCTTTCCTCAGGCCCGCTTCCCCCTGATCTTCTTCATGGCCAGCACTTCCTTAATAGTGAAAACGTTCGGAAGCACAGTCTCAGTTACAAGACGCTCAGGTGTATAAAGAATTAGATACAGATCCCACGCGAGAGATAGCAGCACTTATCCATAATACCTTACGAGAGGCAGTTGATAGGGAAATTATCATTGAACAAACTATGAAAATGTTAATAAAATGCAATCCACATACACTAATACTCTATATGGTCCCAAAGGTCCACAAGTCTTTGGAAAAAACCCAGGGACGACCTATTGTCTCTGGGGTGGATTCGTTGTTGGAGCCGTTATCGGCTTTCTTGGATATGTATCTACAACTGGTTATAAAAAGAGAGAAATACATTCTTCAAGACACCGGCCAGTTTTTGAGATTCATAGAGAGTGTTGATTGTTCACAGGCAAATTGGATTTGCACTCTTGATATTAAGGGCCACATGTATGAATCCTGCCGGGTCGGGGCGCACCTTTCCGCCAGTTTTCCGGCGGAATCTGCGCCTGATTTATGTCGGGGCCGGGGCGCGCTCATACATAGCATGTAAAGACCGCCGCGCCTCGCCTGTGTGTTAGGCGCAGTGCGGGTCCGAGGTGTAGTGCGGCGCTGCGCCTATGATTCGCCGCCGGAGGTAGCGCACTCATACATGCGGGGAAAAGTTCCCTGCGCCTCGCCAGTGTGTGTGGGACACAGTGCGGGGACATGTGCGCAGTGCGGGACTTAGGCGCCGTGCGGGACTGCGCCGAAAAACAGTTCCGATGCGAGACAGGCTGGAACAGCGAGAAATCATTCCACATGTCGGTGCGCGCTCTGTGATTGGCTAAGTTAAAAGAGGCGCCGTTATTTGGACCAATGGGAGAACGAGCGACGCTCCTATGGGTTTTCTAATGCAATCTGAAATCAAACTGTACATGGCCGAAATCAAATTATAACACTACAGAAGTTGTCCCGATGTGTATATAAAATGAATAATAATATGGGGGTAACGAAAAAAAATATTAAATCAATAAAATCATGTTTATTTCTTTATTTTCATTACCCAAGGATCAATAGTAGGGGTGCAACGAAAATAAAGAAATTAACTGATTTTATTGTTTTAATTTTTTTTTTTCGTTTACCCCCCTTATTTTATTCATTTTTTTAAACCTCGGGACATTTGTATTTTATAAATTTGTTTTCGGGTGTAAGTTTGATTTCAGATTGCATTAAAAACCCCATAGGGGGTCTCGTTTCCCCATTGGCCCAAATTTAACGGCGCCTCTTTTAACTTACCCAATCACAGAGCCGCTCGAATTTTTTTCCCCCATGAATTTGAGAAATTTGCTGCGTCTGATTGGCTAAGTGGCGACCCCCCGGCTTAACCAATCAGTCATTTCTGATTTTTATGTTTTTTGAACGCCCCGCTTGGAATATGATTGGTCAATTTTTTTCCATAGGTTTTAAAATGGGACATTGCGCCCCTATTCTGATTGGTAAATTCTTCCATAGGTTGTAATGGGACTTGTCGTCCTATTTGTTTGGTGGTTTTCCCCGCCCATGAGAATAGCTTAAACTTTTAAATTTCTGAAATTTCCGGGATTCTCTCTATTGCTTTTCCCTATGTGGGCCCCGGTCTCGGGAAAACGGTTGTTGGGTTTTTAAATGTTTTTTTGTAAAGAAGGGTTTGTCTTTTATTGATAAGTTTTAACTTAAAAAAGATTTTTTTTTTAAATACTTCATGCCGCACGGGGGCGCCGAGTTTAGGCGCCATCTCTCATAGATTAATGGGAAAGTAGCTCCGTTGATTGGTGGGTATCCAAGCCCCCGCTAGTAGCAATCAGCTCTTTTTTTTTTTATGTTTTTTGAATTACCCCGCCGTGGTTTTTGTTTGGTTAAACTTCTCCATAGCTGAAGGGGTTTTGTCGTCCTATTTGTTTGGCCGAGTAGCCAAGCCCGCTATCAGCAACAGGTTTTTCTGTTTTTTTATGTATTTTGATTCCCCCGTGTGGTTCTGATTGGTCAATCTTCCCCATAGGTTTTAATGGTTCGCTGTGCCCTATTTGATTGGCCGGTTTTTCCCGACCAATGAGAATTTTTTCGAATTTGAATTACTGATTTCCCCGGAAATTTACAATATCATAATTCTTGATATTGCGCGTTCTAGGTTTAAAAGTGTTTTTTTTTTTTAAATATTGTTTATTTTTAGTTCAGTTTTTCTGAATGTTTTTCCCCTTTTAAAAAGGGTGATTTTTTCGGAATCATATCCTCTGGGGAGGGATCCCCGAATTTCTGTAGCGATTTTTTTATGTTTCCCGATGTTCCGACCCTGTTTTCCCCTTCGCCTCTGTCGGGCATTTAGACCAAAAAAAACCCCAGGTTGCTTGTCGGAGCTGCCGACGCTGCACTGCGCCCACTTTGCCGAATCTCATGTACATGCCTGGGAGTTTTCGAGCGCGCGGTCCCCCCCGGAAACGCCTACCCTGCGAAAAACCCCCGCCCACTGCCCCCCCTTCATGCGGGGGGCAGTGAAGGGCAAACATTTCGCCTAAACGCATCCCCGAGTCCGACACGGGGTTTGGGCTGTTGGCGAGTTTTGCCAAAAAAAGGCGGAAATTCCCTCATAATGTCGCCTAAGTCTTTGTTCATAATATCCCCCTTTGGGAAAAATGGGGGGGTTATGCTGTTAGAGAGGTTTTGTGGCGGATCAAATGTATCTAATTGTCAATAGCATTTTTGTTACAACTTTTGGACATTGTCCTTACTAAAAATTTTCGTTTTTGGGGCAGGTGTATGAGTACGGGGCCTCGAGGGGTCCCCCTTTTGGCTCCCAGTTAAGAAATCTGTATATGCGTATTTTAGACAAAATATGTGTTTCCCTCAGAATTTTTAAAAAAACTACTATTGTGGGTTAAGGTATGTCGACGACGTCTTCAGCTTTGTCGGGGGAGGCCCGGCTGAATGTTGTTCTTACCCAAAAAAAGCATTCAACTCTAATTTAATTCACACACTAAAAGCCAAACAGCTATCAATATTTGGTGTATAGGTGGAAAAAAATGAGAAATTTTTACATATTCCTTTATTCTAAGGTTTGATGCAATAATACGCTCTGCGCACAGTCAGCATTCCCCAGAATTTAAAGGGGAAAAGTGAAAGTCAATTTATTAGGGACGTCAATATGTCAGAGATGCAAAACTAAGATCAGTATGGATAATATCATTGGTAAGGTTATGGATCATGGATACGATGAATGTGAATAAAGACAGATTGCAATGGAGGTTTCTGCTATCTCTAGAGAGAGTCTGCTGATAGGCAGTGATTTGGTGAGACGTCGTTTGGTGAGACGTCAGTGGCATGACATTTTGCCGCTGCAAAACATGGAGTGTCGGAACTACGATGGTTCGTGCTGGAAAAAGTTGTATGTGAGGATCAAACCCAAATGCCCATAAAGTTGTTAAAACGAGAAGTGTGCTGGATCGTCTCATTAGAGTCACTTGCCCCAAAAGGGTTAAATGAAAATCTTCATGTTTCTCTAAATTGTGTTAAATCTCTATATATTCTAGATGTCGTTCAAGTTTCCCTGTTTTGTAAGTCATGTTTGTTTAGGTTTTTAAATTGTATATAAGAGAGGCCAATACCTGTGATCGACGTGCTTGAGGAAGGGGAGGAGCTATCCCCGAAACGTCCACGAGTTACTCTGTCTTGCTCGATTGTCGGCGTCTCCTCGCTCCCCTGCCTTGGGAGCGGCGCAATAAATGGACATTGAACGGCAGGCTATGCCGCAAAAAAAATGCTGAATATTCGCTTTTCATATGTTTACATGAAGGACATACTGTGAATGACGGGTTAATGTCTGTTTTAATGGAGAAGTTATTAAAGTTTCTACGTTTTTATTTTATCAGTTCTATGCATATATTGGGCTGAAACGTTTGTGGGAGTGGAGATCCCTTGAATTGGAACCGAGTTAGCTTCACTCAGCTACAGTGCTTAAAGAAAGGCTATTGAATATATAGGCTTCAGGAGGGAGACATGGAAGGAGTTCCATGGAAGGAGGGACTCGCATTGAGGGAGGAAGACGGAGCTTATAGGGCCACGGGAAATTAAAATGCGTTTCAGCCCCCTTCAAAGGGCCCCCAAGAACCGGGGGAAACCCATTTTGTACCGGGGGAATTTTTGGACAAATTTTTATCTACCCGGGAAAAACCATCCCTTTTTGTTCTTATGTTTTGCCCCGGGGGGAATTCGTTGCAGATCTGTGGGCGTTTACGAGTTTTGCCCTTTAGGGGGAAACTTAAATGTGTGGGGGGTTTAGTGTTTCCTTTAACGCAGGGGGAAGGGAAAAGGAGGCAGAACCCTTTTGACTTTCTTCCCCGGGGGGCGGTGGGGAAACCCGGAAATTTTCGAACCCCGGGAAAAGAAGGGAGCCGACCATGGGCTTGGCCCCGGGTTTAGTCTTTTGGGCCTTTTGGGGAAGAAAAAGGATGGTTCTTGTGGTTGGTATAGATTTTTGATTCCGGGTGGCGAGCCCCCCAGGAGATGGGCCCATTCCTTTTGCCTTTTTTGGGGGGCCGGGTTTATTTCCCGGTTTTCCCAAAAGGGTTTATAGTTCCCCCTTTGCGGGGGGAAAAAGGGCTTTGGAAAAAAACCCCATTACTTTGAGGGTTTGGGTTTTTAGGCCCCTTTTGGGTTATATTGGCATTGCCCCCACAAAAGAGGGAAACCGGACTTAAAAAGGTGGAACGGTTTTTCTGTGGGGGGCCCGGGTGAGTAGGGGGGAAAAGGATCCCAAAAGAAGGATTTCAGTTTTGGAAGGCTTCCTCAGCCGCGGGGCGGCCAGAGTTGGATTCCCTTTCCTTTTCTTTTTAAAGGGGCCACTTTTTTAGGGACATCACCCAAAAGGAAAAGTGTGGGTCCCAAAACTGCCTAAAAGTAATTGGTGAAGCCCAAGAACCTTTTGTACAGCTTGGGACCCAGGGTTGTGGCCACGCAGGAGGGGCAGACAATTTGCGGGTTTCCCATCTGCAGGACCTTTCAGAAATAATGTACCCCGAGAAATGGGGAGGTTTTTTTTGATAAAAACAGGGCACTTCTCGACCCTTGGGGAAATAGAGGCGGTTACGCCCTTTAAAATCGTCTGGGGCCTGACATACATGGCCGTTGTGACTTGGTTCGGAGAAAAAAAAACAGGATATGTCCAAAATAGATGAGGGACACGGGGTGTTACAGGAGATCCCGGGAATATGTCTTTTGAGGAACTCCGGGAAAAAGACCGCCGGAGGCATTGCGGGAGGCCAAAGGGCATAAACCAGGTATCAAAGCATCCGTCCCCCGGGGGGGTTGAAAGCTGTTTTCCCTTTCGCCCTCCTTCAAGAATCGAAAGGATTTGTAACCCCTCGCAGACCCAATTTTGGGGAAAATATTTGGCCCCCGGACCCGGCCCGAAGAGCTAGTAAGGGAAGGGGTTTAAAGGAATACGATTTTTTATGGTAATCTTGTTGGCCCTCGGTAGTCAATGCATGGTGTGGGGGAAACCACCCTTTCTTTTTTCTAGAAAAAAGAACCCGGGGGCCCCGGGGTGGGGGGGGAGGACTTCCCGAAGAAACCCTTTTAAAGGTTTTTTTGATTTTAGGGTGACTTGGCCTGTGTCTCAGGGAAACAGACATTGGGTAGCCCCTCCCCAGGGGGAAAAGTACGACCCGCAGGCCCAATTTGGGGCAATCATAAGGGAATTTGAGGAGGTAGCGTTTCAGCTTGTTTCTCGGAGAATACATCCCCCAAATTTTGGAAAAGGCCCCAAATTCAAAAGGGGCCCGGAAAGGGCCCCCAAAAGGGGTTGGGACGGTAGGGGAGAAAGGCCCGGAAAGAACCTGGCGGGGTGCTCCCAAAAACAGCGAGACAGACACTTTGCCCCCAAAAAGAGAAACTTCCCCCGTCTTATTTTGGCACAGGTGCATCCCCGCCCCCGGGGGGGAGGCCTAAAAGGAACAGACGGGGAAAAGACCGAGGTTTTAGTTATAAAAAAGGGCCCTTTCCAAATTGTAGTCCCCCCACTTAAAGGGGACGGGGCTTGGTAAAAAATTGAACCCAGATCCCGGAGTATCTCCCCCCTGACAGAGAAAAGGCAGAGGTTTCTCTAGGCGGACCCAGGGAGGTTGTATTTAGACCCCAAAGGGCACCCCACCCGGGGGGAAATTTCCGGCCGAGCCGGAGTCCAAGAAGGGCTACACTGACCCAGAAAACGAAAAAGAAGGGCATAGTCAAGCGAGGAAAAGGGCTTGTTTCCAACCTAGGAAACCCTTTCCCCCACGTAGCCTAGGGTTGTGTTTTTTCCCCCGGCCCTTTGGGAGGACAGGGCCCGGGCGGCCCCCGGGGGGGAAATTTTTCAGG
>JAODAL010059987.1:0-21144 GCA_025379985.1 Phyllomedusa bahiana | reverse complement strand
TTTTGTTAAAAAAATTTGTTTTTTTTCTTTTTTGGGGATAAAATGGATTGATTTATGGGGAAAATGGGGCCGGGGAAAACAAGGGGTTTTGCCAATATTTTTTAAACGGTTTGCTCATTATGGGGTAAAAAGGTTTGTTTTTTTGGGGGGGGTCTGTGATTGTTCTTTTGGACCGGAGCGTTTTGGGGGCCTTTTTTTTGCCTTTATTCTGGAGCTCATAGGGGTCCTGGAACTTTTTAGGGAAAAAGTTTTTTTTTTTTTTGGGGAACCCGGAGAAGGGGGGGAAAACCGGGAGTTTTTTTGGGATCATTTATTCCTTTTTTGGGGGAACACGTGTATTTTTATTAGGAAACTTGAAGCCTTTTGGGGGAACACTGTGTTTTCCCCATTGGAACATAATTGTCTTTTTGGGGAAAAAGGGGCCCATGGAATCGGGAGGGAAAAATCCAAAGGGCCCCCCGGGGAAAACAGGGCCGCCTGCCGTGCAAAAACTTGGGGAAGGATACAGGGGTTTTTTAAATTTTTTGTGGGGCCCTGCGCGGGAGGGCCCGGCTGCGGGAACGCGCTCCGGGCCAAGGGGAAACATTTTAAAGCACCCCCTTGTCCCTATCCCCCTCCACACACACACTCCACCCAACTCTTTAAAAACTGTCCCCCCTTTACGCCCCGGGAAAAGGGGGGGGGGGGGAAACCCCTGGCCCGCCCCCGGCACTCCCATACCTCCTCCCAACCAACTAAATTACCATTAAAAAAACCCCCTTACACCCACTACAAACCACTATTATCCGGGGCCTTACACCATATTATTTCTTAATTTTTTCCTTTTCATGGACTCTGGGATTGTATTTCCCCAAAAAAAACTCTACTCAATCACATACCCCCAAAATCCCCAAAACTTAAGCTATCTATTTTATTTGGTCCCTTCTAATAAAATTTCTTAAACTACAATCCCCTTGTTCCCCCGATCCATTCCAAATTTTTTAACCATACAACACAACTAGCTTTATCTATCTATCTAATTATCTATCTTTTACATCTTTTTATCTATCTTTTTTATCTTATCTATCTATCTTTTTACTTTCTTTCTATTTTTCTATCTTTCTATCTATCTATCTATCTCTATTACCCTTCTTCTATCTATCTGTCCGGGGCTAGTTTTTTGGTTTAAATTTTTAAAGGGTTTTCCCCATTATCCCTTCACTACTACTATTCAAACCGTTTCCAAATTGTTTTCCCACCGCTATCTTCTCGATCAACCCCCCGTTTTTTTATCTTTTTTAAAACCTTCCCAATTCCTTTTTTAAATCCTTTTTATTTTCATTTTCACCGAAAACACCCGTATTTACCCGTTTTTTTCCCGTTCAACCAAAAACTACTTTTCCGACTTCTTTCCTACCCCTTTGACATCATCTATTCCCCTTTAAATTTTTAAACCCGTTTTAAACTCGTATTTTTCTGTAACTAAAATAATTAATTACATCATCTAAAATCCTTTCTTTGATTACTTTTTCCCCTACTTTATCTATTATTTTATTTTTCTACAGTCCCCGGGGGGAATACTTTTAAAAAAAAAGTTTTAAAATAAAAAAAAATTTTTTTCAAAAAACTTTTTTTTGAATTTTTTTTAAAAAAGGTTTTTCACAGCCGAAAAAAAGGGCCCAAAAAGGTCCTTCCCTTTTTGGGTTGGGCCCCGGGTTTTGAAATTTTGTGAAAAACCGGGCCGTTTTTTTTTTCCCCCACCCCCCTTTTTCCAAAAATTTGGGAAGGAAGAAAAAAACCCGGGTATATAAAATTTGAAATTTTTGCTAAAAACGGGAAAAAAAGACCTTTTTAAAAAACCCCTTTTTTTATTCCCAAGGGAATAACACTCTATTGGGTTTTAAAAAAAGAAAAGGGGCCCGGAATAAGAGACCCTTGGAGTTTGGTTTTCCAAAAGGGGAAAAGAATTTTTAAAAATTCATCGATGAAAAAGTCCTTAAAAAAAAACAGGGTCACAAGAGGGGTAAAGGGGTCTATGTTAGGTTTTTATTTCGTTCTGGTTTTTTAAATCGTTATGCGGGTGTTTTGTGGGGTATTAGGGTTTTTGTTTTTTTTTAAATTTAAATTTTGGGGTTTCTTTTTTGGCAAGGGGAATAGTGGCATATTTTTGGTTAAGGGAAGGGTTTGAAATTTTTGTAAAAAATGGTATAGGGTTTTTTTGGGTTTTAAATTTTGTTTGTTAAATTTGTTTTTTTTAAAAATTTTAAAGGTGTAATTGGATACCGGAATTTTTCCTTGGGGGGGGTTTTTTGGGCTTTGTTTTTCCCGGGTTAAAACGGAAAACCCCTTTTGGGTTTACACTTTATTGTTTTAAAAGGGTCATTTTTTTTGCTTATGGATGGGATTTGTAAAAGGGGGGGGAAAAAAAAGGGTGTGAAAAATGGGATTTTGATGTTTTTTGGTAAATTTTGGGGCCTGTATGGGGGGGGAAATTCCCATATGTTTTTCCCTTTTTAGGAAAACAAGAAATTTAATTATGGGAAAGGGAAAAGTAGTATGAGTCATTTTTATTTTGCTTTTTTTTTGAGTCTGTGTTTCTTATGGGAGGGTATGTTTTGGGGTTTTAGGGTATTGGGTTTTTTAAAGGCAATTGGATTTTCTTTTTGGTGATAAGGTGTAATTTTTCCCTTTTAAAAGGGGAACCTGTTTCCCTTATTAGGGTTTTTTTGACCCCTTTATTTTTCCGGGAAATTTTTTATTTTAGAAAAGGGAAAAGTGATAAAGGGAAACCGGAGGGAAATTTGGGGGGATGGGGGGGTTGTTTTTGAAATGTTTTTAGCCCCATGGTGTACTGTTTGTCTTTGGGGATACACGTGAAATTGTTCTTTGGGATACACTCATTTGCTCATTATGGGATAAACTGGTTTGCCTTTTTTAGGGAACATGTTTCCCTTTTAGGGGGAAACACTGGTATGTTTTTTTGGAGAACCTGATATTGCCCCTTATTATGGGGACACTGTGATTCCCTTTTTTGGGGATAACGTGAAATTTCTTTTAAATGGGGTAACTTTATGCTCTTTATGTGTTTACGTGTATTGCTTATTTGGGATCCACTGTGTTTGCTCATTAGGGGGATACCTGGTATTGCCTAAATTGGAAACATTTTTGTTTTTGCTCTTTTATGGGATACACTTTTTATTGCTCAAATTGGAACCCCTGATTATCTTTTGGGGGAAAATGTGTTTGCTCTATTGGGGATACACGTTATTTCTCTATTATGGGATACAGGTATTGTCATTATGGGTAACTGAAATTGTCTTTTAGGGGGAACACTGTTTTATATTATGGGATACATGGAATTGCTCTTTTTAAGGGATAAACTTTATTTTTCCTCTTTAGGGGGATACATGTGTATTTTTCTTTTATGGATACATGTTAAATTTTTTATCGGGGGGGGCTTTTTACTGTGCTTATATGGGATACAAGTTATTTCTATTATGGATCCCCTTTTTTTTCCCTATTTGGGATACAGTTATTTTTTATTTGGGGAACACTGTTTTTGCTCTTTATGGGATACACTTGTATTGCTCTTATGGGATAATTTTAAAATTTTATTATGGGGATAACGGGAATTCCTTTTTTTGGGGATACACTGTTTTTGTTTTAGGGATACAGGGTATTGCTTTAAAAGGGAAACCTTGGTATTGCCTTTTTGGGGTACACTGTTATTGTTTTTTTTATGGGATACACTTGTTTTTGCTTTTAGGGGTTTACATGTGTTTTCCCTTTTTTTGGGGGATACACGTGTTTTGCTCTTTTATGGGATACATGGTTTGCCTTTTAGGGGAACATTGTATTGCCCCTTTTAGGGGGTAACTGTATATTGCTCTATTTGGGATACATGTGTATTGCTTTATGGAATTCAGTGTTTCCTTTTTAGGATGGGGAAAATTTGGCCATGTCATTTTTACTTATTTGGGACGTTTTCCCCAAAGGGGTATAAAAATTTAGGGAAAAATGGAGTATAAAAACCCAATTTTTCAAGCACTGGTTTAAAAACCCCCCCCTTTTTCCAAAACCCCGGGGGGGGAAAATTTTACATTTTTTTCTGCGCCGAATCGCCGCGGGGGGAATGATGCTTTTTCCCGGGGTTTCCCTCGCCCGCCCCCTTTCCCAAGGGGGGTAATTGGGGGGTTTGCCCCAATTAAAGGGGGGGGGCCCCTTTTTAACATGGCCTTACAGTTAATTTTGGTTTATAAGCTGGGGAAAATGCTTTTAAAATAATATTATTTGTGAGGGGAAGAGATCTTTTTGTGTAAATGATGAGGTCAGCCATCCGGGGTTTTGGTGCCCGGGGCCCTTTTGGGGCCCCCAAAAATCTTCCTTGCCAAAAGGACCCCAGTGTTTAAAGGGCCATGTATTTTGTATTTGGGCCAGGAGCAGGTCCCCTTGCAAAAGGGTTTTTTCTGTGGGATCATGTGGTCTTTTTGAAACCTCGCTGCATCTTTTAAAATTCCCCTCATTGAGACTCTGCGAAAATATGTGGGTAGATGATCAATATTCCCAAAAGTGAACACTTATCCCGGGGCCGGAATTTCTGTATTTATCGTGGTTTACTTTTCTTGATACATTTTTCCGGATCGTCAAACGTTATACCTGTACCCAGTATTGGGTTTGGGTTAATTTCAAACCCAAAATCAACTCCCAAAAATTTTTCACCTTTTAAACCACCCCCCTTCCAGTGCAGCCACACCCCTTTTACAAAGTTAGGCAGATAAAAAATAGACTACAACCAGTAGAACTAAACCTTGGCACAATGAATGGTGAGGTCTAGAGGTGAACACATCAGTAAATCTGCCCCTATGCTGGGCACCATCTAGTGGAAGGACTGGTATATCATTTTCTGGGAAAGTTTTACATTTGATTAAGTTTTTAAATTTTTCATTTGTTGAATCAAAAATAAATTGAATGTGACTGCAATAAGCCAAAAAGCCCGTATGGGCACCTTATGGGCAATCACATTTCAGCTTTGGATTACACCTTAGGTCTAAATGATCACAGGACGCAGATCTGATCTAAAAACTTTAGATTATAAGAAAAAAGGAAAAGAAATCTGAGACAACGGTGATTTAGAAAGAAAGGGAAACAAATCCAGGGGGAAAAATTTAGGGTCACATTTTCCCGTCAGGAACCCATCGAGGTGCCTGGAAGAGAAAAAAAGTTTTTAATGATGGGGAAAAAAATAAAATATAACATCATGAGGGTTGGGGGTCATTGTGGTTCTTTGGTCCAAGGGGGGTGAAACATAGAAGTTGGTTTTTAGGGGGGTCAATTGTTTTAGGGGGTGGGACATGCGGGGGGGTGTAGGAGCTTTGTTTTAATGACGGTCTCAAAACAGTTTTCTCCCGGGGGTTACATATAGAACTTTTTGTAGCTACTGGTTGATTTTAACCATTGGGTTTTAGCTGCTGTCCACAGGATCCCTTTTAGTCGTGTTTCCTGCACTTGTTTCCCCAGTTGGCCCTGACTTGAACAGGCGGGGCAAGGATTAAGGTTTAGGCAAATAAGTCAGAACACCCCATTCTCTCCCCCCATTGTAAAATTCAGCTAGCTCAACCCCTGGCCCCTTCCCCGCCAATGAAGCGGAGCCCTAGGCATCGCCCCCTTTGCCTACCCATCGTCCCCCCCCGCCTTAGAGGTTTTCCCAGTAAGGGGCCCCAAACACATTTTCATGACAAGGCCCCAAATAAATCACAAAGTGACCAATAAATTTTTCTTGGATATAGCAACACTTAAAGCCCCATTAATTCTGTAGAACCCTTTTTAAAAAAAGGGAAACCCCGATAATTTTTTTTTATTGGGGACCCTTTTTAAAACTTTTATTCAGATGCTAGGGTAACAATATCTGACTGGGCCAAAGGAGTTTTTTCCCCTTCTTGGCAGCAATATTTTCCTATTATGTCCTTAAGGCCCTTTAGCCCCCAACAAGGAATGTAATCATGCCCCCCAATGGTCTGAAAAACCCCTTTGGGAAAATCCCCTTTTTTTTTTTTTTTTCAAGCCCCACCCTATTGTGACCCATTTTGCTAGTCCCCGGAAAAATTTAAGCATTTGGGAAGGAAGGGTTAAAAAATTTTGGGTTGTTCACACCACGTTTTTGGGAAAAAACTTTTTTGGGGTCTTTTGGGTCAGAAATTTCATCCCAAAAAGCGCTCAACAATCCTAAAACGGGCCACCAGTATCCAAAATGCAGCTGCGTGTTGGGTGCGGTTGGAGCACAGGATCGCACCCAAAATTTTTTTATAGGGCTCCTGTGCATATTTTTAGGGCCTGATTGACTTTTTAATTCTTGGAATGGATCCGAAAGACGCAGTGAGACCCATATCAGCGATCACTCATGTGAACTCCGATGCAGGTTTCATATTAAAAGCAATGTAAGTCACATTACTATTTGTTAGCTGTGTGTTTGGGTCCGCTTGGGGTCGGACAGACAGATCCAAACACACAGCTAAAAGTGTATGTAAATACGGAGTATACGCACCATGTGAACATCCTGTTAGGGCTTGTTCACACAACGTTTTGGATCCGTTTTTGGTCCGTTTTAAAGGGTCCTTTTTAACCAAGAAAACGCATCCAAAAAAAGAACCAAAAAACGCAAAATGATGCTTTTTTGGATGCTTTTTGGGTCCGTTTTCACTGCTTTCAAAACAAACACTTTAATTTAACCAATTCTATGACCAAATACACCCCTTTTTATTTATTAAAACCCAACCCCAACCCTACCCCCAAATTTTTAAAAAGTATTTCCCTTTTTAAATTTAAATTTTTTGTTAAAATTAATTTAAAAATTAATAATTGATAAATTATTAATATCTAATAATTATTAATGGCTAATAATTAAGAAATTTTTAATTAACAATTAAATTTTTAAAATTTTTTTATTGTTAATTATTTTCAAATTTAAAATTTTTTTAGTAATTTATTACTAAATTTTTCATTTTATTTTTAGTTTTATAATTGATATTAAAATTTAAAAACTACTAAAAAGTAATCATTTAAAAATATTTTAATTATTTAATACCCCCTCTCTATTTGTATCTAATCACACAGACATTTAAAAAGTCCCCAATGCTTTTTTTTGGGTGCGCTTTTTTTGGGTTTAAAAGCGGGTCCAAATTACCCAAATGTATGCTGCGTTTTTGGATCCGCTTTTGGGGGGCACCCCAATTTTTTTTCCCATGGGGACTTCCTCTTGTCAAGAAAATTGACATTCATTCTCAAAGCGGATCCGAAAAGGGAGCGCAGGAAGTTCTCTAAAAGGACGGGGGATCTTCCGGAAACGTGTTCGTTTTACATTGAAAGCAATGTTAATCACACTGACAATTGTTAGATCCGTTTTTCGGATCCGCTTTGCTTGCGCAAAAACATCCAAAAACATTGTGTGAACAAGCCCTTACAGTAATAATGATTAGGAACATCTTTATTAATATCAGTTTCCCCTGTACAAGAACAAGGCCTTCATCAAGGCAGCACTGCTGTCATTGACCTTAATAAAGATAAAAAGGGGCCACTGATAGGGTACACTGGTTAGAAATGGGTAATGTGCAGGAGGTGGTGGGGGGAAAAGAGGGGCAGATGCTTCGGCTGTATAGGGGCCTGAAATTACTGAGAGCAGCCCTGTACCAGAATACAATAACTGAGGCTGAGCTGTAATACCAGACCCAACCTATGGCTAAATTTAGTGCCAATTAAAAAAAAACCTCTCCTATAACCCCTTTACCAAGTTGCCGAACACCTGTTGAATATAAACGTCTGGACAGCAGCTGTTTAACTTTGCACAGATGTTCTGGAAATAATTGTGCAGCTGCACAAGTAGAGAGCTGGTTGTCAGTGGCAGCCAGGCTCTCCACTGAGAAGGCAGGGATGGATTATCACCGTCCCTGTCTTCCCAATCGCTGAGTATACAGCACTAATGAGGGCTGTATATACAGATATGCAGGAAACCTCCCAGCTTCCTGCCTCCTGGCGGTCATGTCATCACTGGGGCTCAGCAACTGCAGGAGCTGCTGGAACTTATTACACCCAGATCAGCTCCTCAGGGACTAGAGAGGCTATAGTAAAGACACTTGGGCTATTATATCAGCGCTCAACTACTGCTGTATATACAGATATGCAGGAAGCCTCGCAGGGCTTGATAACTGCAGGAGCTGCTGGGTCTTATCAACACCAGATCAGCTCTGCAGTGACTAGAGAGGGTATTGTTTTGAAACTAGGGCTAATAGATCAGCAGTCCATGAGTCCTGTATATATAGAGATATGCAGGTAGCCTCATGGCTTCCAGCTTTCTGCTGACAGCAGTCACGTGACCTCCGGGGCTTGGTAACGGCAGGAGCTGCTGGGTCTCCTCAAAACCAGGTCAACTCTGCAGTGACTTCAGAGGGTTGTTTGTCCTTTGTATTATATATCAGCCCCAGTTCTTTTTCTCTCTTATGTCAAAACGCCCCCATAGGTCTTTTTCTGACCTTATGGGGGCACAACTGTAAGGGGATGTTCACACAACGTCTTTTAGATACGTGTTGGGTAAATTTTTCGGATCCAAACACGTATCTAACAATGCTCATTGTGATTACATTAGTTTCAATGTAAAACAGATATCGGTGTTCAGATGATACGTGTTTTACATGCGCCGTTGCGATACGTTTAACAGATCCGATCAAATAATTAACATGTCAATCCTTGATCTGTTTTATCTATCGTAAAACCTAATGAAACCTTTAGGGTACATTTTTGCAATCCAGAAAAAAGTGTGGTACGTGTTTGGATACGTTTTACGCAATACGTTTTTCAGATCGAAAAACGTATTGCAGAACGCCGCGTGCACATCCCCTAAATGTAAAATAATATCATCAGAATACAAAATAATATCAAACATACAAAAAATACAATATTATTACCAAAAAAATACAGTATTATTAGTACCCAGATGACCCTAAGGGGATGTTCACACAGTGTTTTTCAATACATTTTTCAATCTGAAAAATGAATTGAAAAACACATCCAAACACATACCCAAAGTGCGCTGCGTGTTTGGATACGTTTTCTGTGCAGCAGGATCGCACCCTATAGTTCTAAATAGGGCGTCTGCTGCGTAAAACGGATCAAGAATGGACATGACAATTCTTTGATCGGATCCGTTAAACACATCACAAAGATATATATAAAACACGTATCATCTGAACGCCGATATGTGCTTTACATTGAAATCAATGTAAATCACACTGAGCATTGTTAGATGTGTGTTTGGGTCCGAAAAACGTACTCAAACATGTATCTAAAAAACGCTGTGTGAACATCCCCTAAGACTTTCTGTCATATATATATATATATATATATATATATGTCCGTGTTGGGAAAGTAACAATACTAAAAATAATTTTAGCAACCCTTTTCTGTTAAAAAAAAAAATAAAATAAAAAATTTGAAAACAGACTTTCATTTTTTTTATACTATGATAAATAAAAAATCTTATGTAAAAACTACAAAAAATAAAGCCAAAGGTGTCACGGAAAAAGGCAATACAAATAATTGCATAACAAGGTCCGAGAAAGCGTTTCAACATTGAAATCCACATGTACTTAGAAGATGTGCCTGACCAGGAAAGTGGGGAGTAACCCGCTCAGGAGGAGGTTAAGGACTTCATTACTCCCTGCTGTCACATTGCAGTGATTCACTAGGAAGCCAAGTAACCCGTCTGAAGGGGAACAATCTCCTCACAGATGTTACTCCCTCTAGTTAGTGTCCTTATTTGGGTTTCCAAGTTTTTTTAAAAATGGCTCCAGTGGCCCCGATGCGCCAATATTCCCCAACAGTCCCCACTGATGACATCCGATCCATGGTTCATGTGATGCTGGAATCAAGCCCCATGGACATGATGTCATCAGTGGGGACCATTAGGGACACTGGAGCAGAGGTGCTGCTGGCTACATGGATTGTTTCACTGTAGAAAAGTCCCAACCACTGATTTTATTTGAAAAATCCTGGAAAATACTTTAATAAAGAACAATTTACTTTGATTTGTAAATGTTTTATCCAAATATATCTCGTGATAAGTCTCCAGATCTTACCTGTAAGTAGAGGGGAATCAGGCGCTACCTCCACCACCATGGCAGGAATTTGAGGAATCACACCGCAATTTGCAAGCGTAAGGTAATTTTAGAACAAGGGAATTAAAAGGATCGGAATGTAATGTTGAGTGACTGCGGAACATGTTCGGTCTAGAAAAGTATTATAAAATATTGTAACATTTCCATTGGGAATTTTATCCGCTGTACCCTGTAGGTTCCTGTACGATTGGAACCTGTGAAAATTCATTAAACAATACAGTCCCGTCTCGTCCCCAATGTAATGTTTGTGCTGAGAACTTTTTCCTAGAAACTAGAAAAATTCACAGTAAAAAAAATATCTGTAAAAACATCTATAAATCCAGACATTTGGTTTAGCGCTGACTGTACACACCCGACGGGGGGCGGAGGAGGCTTCCTGAATTGCTGCCTGCTGGGGGTTTCTCATGATGTAGGTGAGTTTCCCACTGTGTGTGACCATCCATCAATATGTATAGGTTATACCGTATGTGATAAACGTATGCCAAACGTGCAGGGCTTGGAGCAGACATGTGACATCCGTTCTTTTTCTATTTTTTTTTTTTTTTTACTTGCTTTCCTGTTGGCTGTTACATGTTTTTCCTTGCAATTAGATTGGGCGGCTTTTTTATATAGTTATGATGGATGCAAATGTATATGTATATATATACACACACACACACACAACATGGGCACAAACACTAGGATCCGTTTCTCATTGACATACATTGTAAAAAAAAAAAGTGTACTGTAACATATATATATTTTTTTTAAACTTGAAAAAGCGCAGCGCCCGCTTCTTCCATCTGTTAAAATTAAACACATATATGATGCATATTTGAGCAGAAACATTAAGGATAGGAATATTACTAACCATTTTAGGAGTGGAACCATAATTGGTAGGAGGGGAATCATAATTAGCAGGTGAGGTACCAGTATTCTTGTTTGGCATTTCATTGCCATCACCAGTCACAGCACTAAGCACGTTCTCAGTTGTATTTGCAGCCCCACCCACAATCAGATTGGTAACATTAACCGCTTGATTAGTTACACTTCCAGCGCTTTCCATAGCCCCTTTAACCTGTGTAGATATAGAAACAAGATATCAGAAGCCGTCATCGTCCCCAATGTAAGTGTTAGTGACTGAGAACATTTTCCTATAAATTTTTTAAAAAAATTCTACAGTAGAAATAAAATCTGTAAAACATTCTATAAATCCAGACAATTGGTTTAGCGCTGACTGTACACACCCGACCGGGGGCCGGAGGAGGCTTCATGAGATTGCTGCCTGCTGGGGGTTTCTCAGATGTAGATGAGTGCCCACTGTGTGTGACCATCCATCAATATGTATAGGTTATACCGTATGTGATAAACGTATGCCAAACGTGCTGGGCTTGGAGCCAGGGCCGTCTTTCCCAGGGGCAGGGTAGGCGGCTGTCTGGGGGCCCCATGAGAACAGGGGGCCCATCAGGAATCAGTGAAACACAAGCTCAGCTTCAGTCATTTAAAAACAGAAGCTGCTGTGTCTCTGCTTTCACTGCTGTCCTGCCTGTGTGGCAGTAACTCCTTAGGGCCCATTTACACGGCTATGGACAAATACCGTTCAGTTTATCCAATCGGTACTTGTCTGTGTGCCACCCCCGTGGCCGATGAGCGGAGAAAAGCCCTCCCCCTTCACATTGACATGCACATATTCTGTCCGAAAACCGGACGGAAGAATGAACATGCACAATGGTTTTTGGGCGGCCGGCAGTGGGGACTGCTGCACGGGTTTTCCATAGGAGCCCGTTGTGCTCGTTTGCGGCCAGTTTTTCAGACAGTCTGCAAAACCGCAAACCGCCTGAAAAACCGGCCGCAAACCCGCGCCGTGGGGACCTGCCCTTAGATGTAGTGAGTGCAGGGCTGCAGCATTCCCCCCGCCGGGAATGCAAGCTCAGACTTTTTAAAGGGGTCGTCTCACTACATTGATTCATCTTCCTTCAGTCCTGTTTTCTTGGTTTCACTTTGAATTCAGGGGCGTGTTTACTGGCTTCTACTAGGCTGCAGTAGAAGCCAGGTCTGTAGCTATAGCAACCAGTGCTGGCAGTCTATCAGGAGAGATCAAACAGGTCTGTAGCTATAGCAACCAGCGCTGGCAGCCTGTCAGGAAAGATCAAACAGTTCTATAGCTATAGCAACCAGTGCTGGCAGCCTAACAGGATAGATCAAACAGGTCTGTAGCTATAGCAACCAGCGCTGGCAGCCTATCAGGAGAGATCAAACAGGTCTGTAGCTATAGCAACCAGCGCTGGCAGCCTATCCAGGAGAGATCAAACAAGTCTGTAGCCCATAGCGACCAGTGCTGGCAGCCTATCAGGAGAGATCAAAAAAAGTCTGTACTATAGCGACCAGTGCTGGCAGCCTATCAGGAGAGATCAAACAGGTCTGTAGCTATAGCGACCAGTGCTGGCAGCCTGTCAGGAGAGATCAAACAGTTCTATAGCTATAGCAACCAGTGCTGGCAGCCTATCAGGAGAGATCAAACAGGTCTGTAGCTATAGCAACCAGCGCTGGCAGCCTATCAGGAGAGATCAAACAGTCTGTGGCTATAGCGACCTGAGGAGCTGATGCAGCCCATACAAGAGGGGATATCTAGGAATAGGTTGGACACTGTTAATGGACACATATTGCAAAGGGACTTGTTTTTTCAAGATCTTTAACATAAAAGGCAGCAGTCCCTGTAGTGAGACATCCCCTTTAACTTCCCCCTCCCGCTGTCTCCCTCCCAGTCACCTCGCTGTGTCCACCAGTCAGTAAGGTCTATGAAGCTGCTGTGTTCCTCTGGGTCCCGGCTCAGCACATCTGATAAAGGTACAGGGACTGTATGGGGCAGTGACGCGGTCAGGACGGCTGACCACATGCTCTATCCTATCACATCATCATGCGGTCACTCCTCCTGGTGCTACTACATTTTGTATTTTTGCCTCCCTGCATTTCAGCCGTCATAACGTATATGTTCTCTGATACAGTTCTATGAGGAATTGCTTTATGCAGGAGAAATTTTATTTTTTTTTTTTTTTTTGGGGGGGGGTGGGGGGTGAGTAGTTTACATAAATAGGAAATGACTGACTCTGGCAAACAATTTTTAAATAAAATAATTTTTTTGGCAGCAAGTACGTGAAACTAAAAAGGTTTTTGCATTTTTTTTTTTACACTATTCCCATTTCACAAGTGACCTGTTAGATTAATTATACAGGTATTACGTCAGTGTGGAGACCTAATATCGTAGGGTTGTTTTTTTCCTGTAATATATGCACACTTATTTTTTTTTCTACACTTGCTTTGTAGTTTTTTTTTAATCCCATTAAGAAATAATTAGTTTACACTTTTTTTTTTTTTTACAATTTATACTGTTTTAGCACAATCCTGTATGCTAATACCTTATACCACCTTCATGCTGATACCTTACACTCTGTATGCTAATACCTTAAACTCCTTATGCCCTAATACCTTATACTCCCTGTATACTAATACCTCCACTCCTGTATGCTAATACCCTTATACTCCCTGATGCAGGTTTGCTACCTTACCCTCCTGAATGCGGATACCTTACACTCCTGTATGCAGATACCTTTTTTACACTCCTGTATGCTGATAACTTACACTCCTGTAGCTAATACGCTTATACTCCTGTATGCCTAATACCTTATACTCTGTATGCTATACCTTACACTCCTGTATGCTATTACTTATAACTACACCTGTATACTAAATACCTTATATTCTGTATGGCTAATACCTTATACCCAGTATCCTAATACCTTATACTCCTGTATGCTAATGACCTATTACTCCAGTATCGGATTCTTAATACTCCTGTAATGCTTTAATACCGTATAACTCCTGTATGCTAAATACCTTACACTCCTGTAATGCTGATACCTTATACTCCTGTATGCTGATACTTATATTCCTTATGCTGATGACTTATACTCCTGTATGCGTAATACCTTACAACTTCCTGTATGCTGATACCTTGTACTCCTGTATTCTGATACCTTATACTCCTGTATGCTAATACCTTATACTCCTGTATACTAATACCTTATACTCCTGTATGCTAATACCTTACACTCCTGTATGCTAATACCTTACACTCCTGTATGCAGATACCTTACACTCCTGTAGTCTGATACCCTTCACTCCTGTATGCTAATACCTTACACTCCTGTATGCTAATACCTTATACTCCTGTATGCTGATACCTTATACTCCTGTATGCTAATACCTTACACTCCTGTATGCTGATACCTTACACTCCTGTATGCTGATACCTTACACTCCTGTATGCTAATACCTTATACTCCTGTATGCTGATACCTTATACTCCTGTATGCTGATACCTTATACTCCTGTATGCTGATACCTTATACTCCTGTATGCTGATACCTTACACTCCTGTATGCTAATACCTTACACTCCTGTATGCTAATACCTTGTACTCCTGTATGCTGATACCTTACACTCCTGTATGCTGATACCTTACACTCCTGTATGCTAATACCTTATACTCCTGTGTGCTAATACCTTATACTCCTGTATGCTAATACATTGCACTATGTGTCAGTATGACATAGGCTGTTGTTGGGGTAATACACAGTGCACCCTGACAGCAGGCTTAGTATACAGACAGCTGTAGGGCTACTCTAGGACCTCAGGGCTGACTGTGCAGACATTCCCAGGCTCCATCAGGCAATGGGAATTCCGTTTGATTATGCTGCAGTCACAGACCTCAGCAATCAAAGGGTTAAATGGCAGGGATTGGAAGCTTCATCCTGTCTGTACCATTCATAGAGACTTCAATAATTATCTCTTAATGGGATTAAAAAAAAAAAAAAATGTTCCAAAAAATAAATAGTACAAAAATTATTGTGCATACATTGCATAAAAAAAACTACAAATATTCAGTATCCACATAACCGTAATAACCTTTAGAATTAATCAACAGGTTATTTAGTGTAAAATGTGAATGGTGCAAATAATCATTTTAAAAAACAAATGCAGAAAAAACACTTACTGTTCATGATGACATTTTTTTTACAGAATTATGCAGCAGTTTACATGTAACTACATCAAACTACTACTCACACGCTCCCTAAAATACAACTTCTCACAACAAATTTCACATACAGCTGCGTCATTTGTTTTTAGAGAGGGGTTTAGCGAGTTATTGGGCCTCATTTAACAAAACCGCTCTAAGACTGTTATTGTTGCGCATCAGCAGCCAATCAGAGCCTCCCCTTTCATTTTTCTATACTGCCCTGAAAAAATGAAAGCTAAGCTCTATTAGTTTTCTAAAATCTGACGAAATCCCCGCCTATTGAACAGAAACCGTCGCATTGCCAGATAGTATTGATAAATGTGAAGAGCTCTGCCCAGAGGCCCATAATGCTCTTAGGACGTCCCTGCTTGGAGCAGACGTGTGACATCCGTTCTTTTCTATATTTTGTTACTAGCTTTCCTATTGGCTGTTCCCGCTTTTCCTTGCCATTAGATTGGGCGGCTTTCCTTTAATATATTTATGATGATGCAAATGTAATATATATACAACATGGGCACAAACACTAGGATCCGTTTCTCATTGACATATATTGTAAAAATAGAGACTGCAACATATACATTTGTTTTAGACTTGAAAAAGCGCAGCGCCCGCGTCTTCCATCTGTTAAAATTAATATTTGATGGAAAGTGTAAAATCGGACACTATGCCAATGCACATTGCACTCACCTATAGGAGTTAATGAACACGTTAACTCATCCGTTTTTACCTTTGTCAGTACAGATCCGTCATCCGTCCAAACAACAACAGTGTGCCTGATCCGACCCTAGTGCTGAGTATACATATTAGCAAGCCGAGTGTCTCCAGGTGTAGCGGGTCCAAGCGTCCTCAGGGTGTAGCGGGGCCGAGCGTCTCAGGTGTAGCGGGGCCGAGCGTCTCAGGTGGAGCGGGGCCGAGTGTCTCAGGTGTAGCGGGGCCGAGTGTCTCAGGTGTAGCGGGGCCAAGCGTCTACAGGTGGTAGTCGGGGCCGAGCGTCTCAGGTGTAGCGGGGCCGAGCGTCTCAGGTGTAGCGGGGCCAAGCGTCTCAGGTGTAGCGGGGCCAAGCGTCTCAGGTGTAGCGGGGTCAAGCGTCTCAGGTGTAGCGGGGCCGAGTGTCTCAGGTGTAGCGGGGCCGAGCGTCTCAGGTGTAGCGGGGCCGAGAGTCTCGGATGTAGCGGGGCCGAGCGTCTCAGGTGTAGAGGGGCAGAGAGTCTCGGATGAGCGGGGCCGTGCGCTCGGATGTAGCGGGGCCGAGCAGTCTCGGATGTAGCTGGGCCGCGCCGTCTCCGGATGTAGCGGGGCCGAGCGTCTCGGATGTAGCGGGGCCGAGCGTCTCGGATGTAGCGGGGCCGAGTGTCTCAGATGTAGTAGAACTGAGTTTCTCAGATGTAGTAGAGCTGAGTTTCTCAGATGTAGTAGAGCTGAGTTTCTCAGATGTAGTAGAGCTGAGTTTCTCAGATGTAGTAGAGCTGAGTTTCTCAGATGTAGTAGAGCTGAGTATCTCAGATGTAGTAGAGCTGAGTTTCTCAGATGTAGAAGAGCTGAATGTCTCAGATGTAGCAGTGTTGAGTTTCTCAGATGTAGCAGTGTTGAGTATCTCAGATGTAGCAGGGCTGATTTAGGCTCACTGCATTTCTTTGAATGGATGGCGGATCTGTTCTGATGCAGGTAAATACAGATGTGCATTGTGTGGGGGGGGGGGGGGGGGTGTGGATGGATGTGCAATGTGCATTGGCATAGTGTCCGATTTTACACTTTCCATCAAATATGCGTTTAATTTTAACAGATGGAAGACTAAAAGATTTAAAAAAAACAAAACAAAAACGTATATGTTATAGTATGCCTTTTTTTACAGATGTATGTCAATGGAAAACGGATCCTACTGTTTGTACTCATTTTGCAAACGTATATGTTTGTGTTCGCCATAAATATATAAACACAGCTACCCAATCAAATTGCAAGGAAAATCAGGAGACAGCCAATAGGAAAGACAGTAAAAAATATAGAAAAAAAAAACGAACGTGAAATGTCTGTTCCAAGCAGTGCACATATGGCATACGTTTAACATATACGTTATAAATTATATGTTTTGACATATGGTCAAGCGCAGTGTGCACTCAGCCTCACTCAGATGTATGAGTGATTGCCTGCAGCATCATGTGACCCAGGAAACATAAATGTTAGCATGAGGGATCGGGGGTAGGTGGGACATAAGCTCTGGCAGCACTGCAACAGTGGTGAAGGGAGAGGAGAGTATGGGATAATACCAACCGCATTAGAAGCTGCAACTCCCATCTGTGAAACCTGTGTAAATAAGGAAACAAGATATCAGAAGCCGTCATCGCCCCCAATGTAAGTGTTGGTGACTGAGAACATTTTCCTATAAATCTAAAAAAACTTTTATAGTTGATATAAAATCTGTAAAACATTCTATAAATCCCAGACAATTGGTTTTAGCGCTGACTGTACACACCCGACCAGGGGCAGAGGCGGCTTCCAGAGTTGCGCCTGCTGGGGGATTCTCAGATGTAAGTTGAGTGGCACACTTGTGGCCATCCATCATATGTATAGGGTTTATAACCGTAAGTGATAAACGTATGCCTCAAACGTTGCAGGGCTTGGAGCAGAACGTCAACATCCGTTTCTTTTTCTATATTTTGTTACTAGCTTTCCTATTGGCTGTCTCCAGCTTTTCCTTGCAATTAGATTGGGCGGCTTTCTTTATATAGTTATGATGGATGTAAATGTATTTATATACACACAACATGGGCACAAACACTGCATCTGTTTCTCATTGACATACATTGTAAAAAAAAAAAACTTATACTGTAACATATACATTTGTTTTAAACTTGAAAAAGCGCAGCGCCCGCGTCTTCCATCCGTTAAAATTAATATTTGATGGAAAGTGTAAGATCGGACACTATGCCAATGCCACATTGCACTCACCTAATAGGAGTCAATGAACACATAAACCGCATCCGTTTTTACCTTTGTCAGAACAGATCCGTCATCCATCGTCAAGCAAACACAGTGTGCACTGAGCCTGCCGACCTATGTGAGAAATTATCAGGTGTAGCAGAGCCGAGTGTGTCAGATGTAGCGGGGCCGAGCGTCTCGGGTGTATCGGGACCGATCGACTCGATGGAGCGGGGGGGGGCCGCGCGTCTCGATGAGCGGCCGAAGCGTCTCGGATGGAGCGCGGGCCCGAGCGTCTCGGATGAGCGGGGCCGAGCGTCTCGGATGGAGCGGGGCGAGCGTCTCGGGATGGAGCGGGGCCGATGCGTCTCGGATGGAGCGTGGCCGAGCGTCCTCGGGTGGAAGCGGGCCGAGCGCTCGGGTGAGCGGGGCCGAGCGTCTCTGGTGGAGCGGGGCCCGAGCGTCCGGGTGGAGTGGCGGGCCGAGCGTCTCGGGTGGAGCGGGGCCGAGCGTCTCAGGTGGAGCGGGGCCGAGCGTCTCAGGTGGAGCGGGGCCGAGCGTCTCGGGTGGAGCGGGGCCGAGCGTCTCGGGTGGAGCGGGGCCGAGCGTCACGGTGGAGCGGGCCGAGCGTCACGGTGGAGCGGGGCCGAGCGTCTCGGATGGAGCAGAGCTGAGTTTGTCAGTTGTAGTTGCACTTAGCGTCTCAGATGGAGCGGGGCTGATTTAGGCTCACTGTGTTTCTTTGAATGGATGGCGGATCTGTTCTGATGCAGGTAAATACAGATGTGCATTGTGTGTGTGGATGGATGTGCAATGTGCATTGGCATAGTGTCCGATTTTACACTTTCCATCAAATATGCGTTTAATTTTAACAGATGGAAGACTAAAAGATTTAAAAAACAAAACAAAAACGTATATGTTATAGTATGCCTTTTTTTACAGATGTATGTCAATGGAAAACGGATCCTACTGTTTGTACTCATTTTGCAAACCGTATATGATTTGTAGTTTGCCATAAATATATAAACAAAGAAAACCCAAAATTTAAAATAAAAGGAAAAATTCGGGAGAACCCAATTTGGAAACACATTAAAAAGGGTTTTTAATTTAAGGGTTTTTTTTAAACTTTTATTTTTTTGAGGGGGGGGAAAAACCGGGATTTAAACCTAGCCTTACTCAGAGGGAGGAGGTTTGCCTGCAGCATCATGGATCCATGAACAGGGGGTAATAAAAGGATTAGTTTTGGGATAAACCAAAACCTCTTTGCCCGGTCATACCCCCTACCCGGGTAAATATAAAAAAGGGGGTTCAAGTTTTCCCCGGGATCGTCCCCAAGGGAAGGGAGGGAACTGAAAACATTTCCAAAAAATTAAAAAATTTACAGAAAAAAAAAAATTTAAAAAAAATTTCTTTTAAATCCAAAATTGGTTTAGCCTGAGGTACAAAACCCAGGGGGGCAGGGGGAGGCTTCCTGAATTGCGGCCTGGGGGGGTTTTTTTCTCAGATTTTATGGGGCACCCCCTGGTGTGCCCATCCATCAATAGGTATGGGTTTATACCGAAGTGAAAAACCCGTTTGCCAAACGTGCGGGCTTGGAAAAACGGGGGAACCCTTCCCTTTTCTATATTTTTTTTACTAGTTTTCCCTATTGGCTTTCCCTGCTTTTCCTTGAAATTAATTGGGGGGGTTTTCTTTTATTTTTTTATGAGGGATGAAAAATGATTTATATACAACGGGGGCAAAAACCCCTGGACCCGGGTTTCTTTGACATATATTTTTTAAAAAAAGTTTTCGGAAACAATATATTTTTTTTAAAACCTTGAAAAAGGCAGCCCCCCGGTTCCATCCTTTAAAATTTTAAAACATATTTGATGGAAAGTGAAAAAACGGACACAAAAGCCAATCCCACATTGCACTAAACCTATAGGGTCAATGAACACTTTAAAACTCTCCTTTTTACCTTTGGGTCAAACAGATCCGCCCTCCTTTCAAACAAACACAGGTGAAACTGAGCCGCCCTATGTGGGGTTTTTAAGATTAGCAGGCCGATTGTCTCGGTGTAGGGGGGCCGGGGTTCTCGGGGTTTAGGGGGGCCCCGAGTGCCCCTCGGGTGGAGGGGGGCCCGAGTGTCTCGGGTTGGAGGGGGCCGAGTGCCAGGGGGGGGGGGGGCCCGGAGTGTCTCGGGTTGGGAGGGGGCCGAGTGTCTAGGGGAGCCCGATTTTGTCCATTTTGGAGGGGGGCCAGTGTCTCGGTGGGGGGGGCCGGGAGTGCCCTCGGGTTGGAGGGGCCCGATGTCTAATGGAGCGGGGCCCGAGTTCAGGGGGAGGGGGGGCCGAGTTTAAGGGGGAGGGGGGGCCCGAGGGGCTCGGGTTGGGGGGCCGAGTGTTCGGGGAGGGGGGCCCGAGTGCCCCCGGGGTGGAGGGGGCCCGGGGGGCCCCAGGGGAGGGGGGCCGGGGGCCCTCGGGGGAGGGGGGGCCCGAGGTTCTCAGGGGGGGGGGCCGAGCGTCTCGGGGGAAAGGGGGGCCGACGTCTCGGGTACGGGCGGGCCTCAGGGGAAGGGGGCCGACGTCTCGGGGGAGGGGGGCCGAGCTCTCAGGTGGAGCGGGCCGAGCGTCTCGGGTGGACCCCCCGGGGCCGAGCGTCTCAGGGGGAGCGGGGCCGAGGGGCTCTGCGGGAGGGGGCCGAGGGGCTTGCGGGAGGGGGGCCAGCCTCTGTGGAGGGGGGGCCCAGCGGCTTGCTGGAGGGGGGCCGAGGGGGCCCCTGCTGGAGCGGGCCGAGCCTCTGCGGGAGGGGGCCAGCGGCTCTCTGGAGGGGGGCCGACGGCCCTCTGTTGGAGGGGGGGCCGAGCGGCTCTGTTTGGGCGGGGCCGGGGGTTTGGGCGGAGGGGGGCCCGAGCGGCTTCCTTTGGGGGAATTGGGGCCGAGCGGCTCGGGGGGGAGGGGGGGGCCGACCGGCTCTGCTGTAGGGGGGGGCCCCAGCGGATCTGCAGGGCGGGGGGTCGGCTCTGCAGGGGCGGGGGGGCGGTTTGAG
>JAODAL010059986.1:0-21144 GCA_025379985.1 Phyllomedusa bahiana | reverse complement strand
TGTTATTGGTGCAAAGTTGTTTGTTTGCTTGATCTGTATGTTTAACTGTTTGGTTAACTATCTGGACTTTCCTAATTGTCTTTGCGAGTTTTTTGACCGCGGCAGTTTAGATCCCATGCATGGACACTATGGTTAGTGATGTTTTTTGTACCCCCCGGCACTTACATTTTCATGTTTGAGTCTTTAGTTGGAAAAAGATTATGTAAACTGAAGTCTTCACAGCCCAATTCGCCTGCCTGCGTGCAGAGTTTTGCTGAAATTGCTATTATTGTACTTATCCTATGTTTTATTCTATTTGAAGACTCAAATAAGAACAACAACTTAAAAACAAAAAAAGTTATTCCTCCACATAAAGTGACAAGTAGATTTCATAAAATAGGGCTGTGTCAGGAAGGCCAAAACTGTCTGGGTCCTTAAGGGGTTAAAACATTTTTTTCCTTTTTTTTTTTTTTTTAACTGTAACATTAAGTCCATCTAGGGTGCTTTACCACTAGGGCACGCAATCGTCTATACAGTCTAACGCATTGTATAGACAATGCATTAGGGTGTACAAAGTGGTGGTGTTTATACTTCGCCTTCTTGCACGAGGATACCAGCTGCCATGTGTGTTAACCTATCAGGAACAGCAATGTTTAGACACAACTTAGACGCTGTGGTCGTGTTTGGGGCTATCAGTGTCTGAGGGGTTAAACAGTGTTGGTCAAGTGTGGCTCCATCTGCGCTGCACACATTGCAGACTAATACCTGCTGCTGTGTATCCACTATAAAGCCCTATACGGTGGCATACATAAATGTCGGTAAGGGGTTAATTTGGCAAAAGAAAAGTCTAAAAAATTGCTGCCGGAAACGGAAATAGGTAAATTTCTGAAAAAAATATAAAATTTTGGCACAGAATCATCCTGTATAATAGATTCGCTCATCCAGGAATTGTCGGAATTCTGTCAAGTTTCATGTTGGAGGGATTGTTTTGAAGGGGCGGAAGTTAGTTTTGGCCAATAAAGTGCCATTTTTGTTCAGTTTGATACTAGATAGAAATAAAAGATGTGAGGAATATGACAAAAGTCCACCCCCCAGTCCTTGTAAACTTCACCTCAACTCCACCACTTGCTCACACATGTCAGTGAGGAAGGTTATAATTAAGCAAGAGCCAAATTTCCTCAAATTAGATTGGAAGGCCTGTCGGATCCAATCCAGAGAGGAAACTACGCAGCAGCGGAGTCTGAGCCTTAAAGGTTCCTCACTAATTTAATTGGCACCTTGGACAGTTACCAGGCAACTGCATCAAGAAGATTTGTCAGACACCTGTGCCAACAGTTCCATAAAGCAATTATAGATTAACCATGCATACATGCACACCCTAGAAATATAAAATAATTTCATATTTTTAATATATGAAAGTTACCACACGCATAGCTGTCACCCCCTCATTGCAGGGACCAATAGTCAGGGAGAAACAGGTGAACATGTACAAGAACAGAGTTTGGTATCCAGCGTAGCTTGGGTCATCAGTTCTGATGGTACCATTGCCACTGGCTCTGCCCCATTCCCCTGCCAATATATTGTCAGTTCCAGTGTAAGAAGCCATAACCAGTCTGGCCCTGGTGGTTGGGAACTGTAGCTGTCCCAAGGTTGTGACAGGGGCGTGATGTCATGGCTAGACCATTGTAAATCTAGCACTTCTTACCCTTCGTCTCTCCCGTACGACTCCTAATAGATTGAAGCTCTTGTGAGTCAGGGCCCTCTCACCCTTGTGTCGTCATCTGTAGTAGCTTTTTCATTGTGCAATGTATTGCTTTTGTCTGTTCCTACACCCTCCAAAGTTGCTAAAGTGCTGGCGGAATATGTTGCGCTATATAAAATAAAGATTATTTTATTATTGTATGTGGGATGTCCTAGGTATAGTTAAATGTCAGCGTATGCAGTGGAGCCAGGGGTTGTCTCGTGTTGTAAAGGGGGTAAATATATTGCTGGTCATGCCATGAGACGATCTTTTACAGGACCTAAGGCAGACTCACCCTCCATGTGTGCCGACGCAGGCTAACCTAAGGTAACTAGTCACGTCTTGTCTGCCTTCTTTTGTCTGTACCCATATCCTATTGTTGTATTTGCCACCTCTGACCAGTATATGTATAGACTGTATCCCCTATGTATGCGCATTGGTTTGTCTAGTGCGGTAAACAGATCTCTCCCAGGACATTCAAGGTGGTGGGCAAGTGAGAGGTATCCTCGTCCCACTCCCTGGGTCTTCCTGTGCGGACGCGCAAGGGTTACTGTGAAACATTAACCTGCAGCTTCTGTGTACCCCTAGGGAGCGCACGTCATGAATACACCCAAGTGCAGGCTGTCAACCCCAAAGTGGGGCACGGGTCTCCATGGACAGCAAATGTTCCTATGTTGAAAGGATAGAGTATCTCTGTAATGTATTTTGTAGGTCTAGAAGGAAGATTAAAACCCCAAGATCATTGAATTAGAAAGATTAATTTATAACAGGAGGGATTTCGTTGATACTGTGTATTGTTCCAAAAGGTCTGAACTGGGTCATCTAAATTATTTGCTTTTCTTTGATATCTTTTATTAAGCGTTCCTAGTAAACATACTGTGAGAATATAGTCGCAAACAAGATAAAATGGTGCGTAAAAGCTACAATAACCATCAATGGTATCCAGCAGTGCAGGTTCTGTATAAGTAGCATTCCGTATTCAATGTTTTTTCTCCCCCCCCCCCCTCCCCGCACCTCAACCACAGCTTTTAACATGGTAAGCAAACGCAAATGTATCAATTGTGAGATTATGGAATACAATCTGCAGGTAAATAGTGAAAGTTAAAGATTCAAATCTTTCAGGTCTATATACTCTGCGTTACCAATTTTAAGTATATAAAATAAAATCAAGGTTGAACAAAATCCAACCCGGGCCTTCGTTTTGCGACTCATGTGCCTGTTCAAAGCAAGCAGATTCATGCCCTTTTCCCAGAGATTACCTAACCGCTAGACAAGTTTGTAGAAGCAGAGGTATGATTAAGCTATATTGTATGCTACGACCCGGAATATCTTGCATTATAATAACTTGGGCTACAGGCCGATGACTTAATCACGTCCCTTGTCAGTTGCCATAAGGAAAGGCCGAGTCGGCAAATGCAAAAAGGTTTTCATATATCTATCTAGGTCTGTGGCATATATATAAAGAAATAATCGCAGAAGCACATACATCAATAAGATAAGTGCTGTGCTCTCGCAGGCATGCCCCCACCTGTGTCGGATCTTTATAAGATGTTCTGTTACACGCAAACTGCGCTTTCTTCCACCAACATCTTAGTTCACTATTCAAGTGGACTCTGGGCATCCAAAAACAAGCCAAAGGCAGAGCTGGATTTTCCCATCATTTGGTGCGTCAGGTCACGACCCTTTGAAATCGGTGGCTTCTCCCATTTTGAATACCTGTGCTGAAACATGTGGTATTGGGTTGAAGCATTTCCCTAATGGCCCCTGTATATCTTCTGCGGAAAGTAAGGGAATGTAAAGCTGCCCGCCAATACTTGGAAAAAATTTTCAACATGTGTCTCTTTTTTACCAGAGGCCTCTACCCAATCCATTTTCAATATATAGGACAATTTATCCAAAAACAACCTGAAGGGGGGGGCGGAGAGTCATGTATCCATGTGTTCAAAATGGTTTGTTTGTCGCCGCGCGCTGAAAATCCATATATAGTAGTTTTCTACTTTGTCGGTTTCACATGCGTAGATTGGATATCTATATGCCCAAATATGGCCCATAGGGGATGGTGGGGTATCATGAGAAGTCGTTCTAATATGCGTTATCTTGTTAAAAACAGTAATCACACGCGCCCCAAAATAAATCTGTACCCCACTAGGAGCCGTCCATAAACAGTGAAACATGTCGTGCCTCGCAGCTCCCAACATGTCTGAGCAGCTACAGCTTTCCGAAAGATACCCATGCGTGACCTCGACTGGGGTGTTGATGTAAGCCTATGGTATTAACTGGAGAGACATCGTTCAAAATACGCTACTTTGTAGAGGCGAAAGAGATTGTTGCGGTATTGCCAATGCCGAGAAGTAATGGTAGTGGACCTCCAACTAGGATCATCTCCCACCATTTTGCCAGCGCCATGTTGATTCCCGAGAAATCAAGGGCTGTATTGCAGGGTTTTATTAAATAACGAGAAGTCAGTGACCCGCTCTCCGCCGTACTCCTGAGCAAGAGTTTGCGCAGCATTGGGTCCCATTCTTTCTGTGTAAGATATGGAATCAGCGTCGAAGCATAACTACGAGCACTTAAGTAAGGGAAAAAGGAGACCCCTGCCTCAGGGAACCTGGCCCTTAGTTCCTCTAAGCATAGAATCCCACGTGTTTTAGTATCTATACAGATCGTGAACTGAACGCTATCCCACTTTCGTTCCAGCGGAGTGTGTGGATATCTGTTTGTGCGGAGCCATGCTGGAAAGCCGGGTTTCCTATAAAAGTGCGGAACAATGAGGCATGCGGGTGTAATCAGTAGTCCCCTTCAAGATTTTTGCCGCACCGGCCATGTGTGAAAATACCAAGGATTAGATCTTAATCCGTTCTTGGAACTTGATGTAAGGGCAGATGCAGAAAATTTGTCAGCAGGGTGTATGCCCCACAAAGGATTTTTTTTGTTTTCTGTCCTGTATCCGTGTATGTTGATGTAGCCTGCGCCAGCCAATTCCACGGCCTAGACGGATCAGCGCAGCCCACTTTGTATGCTAGTATATTTGGAAAGTTTAATACCTACGTTGTGTGCATTGGGCTGCTGCAAAATTACCAGAGGATCCGAGGTCTTTTACCCCCCCAGATTTGAAACGACGGATGTGAGCATATTTATGGTATCTCGTCTGTGCGTCAATATAAAGTGGTAAAGAATTTAGGAGATACAATAGTTTGGGAAATGTTACCAATTTGACAAGGTATCCCCTGCCTACACATACGACAGCGGGAGCCGCGCCTCCATGCTGCATTCTTTGCTTCCATGAAGCTATGTAGGGAGGTGATATTGTCTTTATAGTAAACTGGAAGGAAGCCTCGATATTGTTACCAGCAAATAGGGCGTATTTTGTAATGCACGCAATTAACTGGGTATAGTGCGTGCCATGTAGGTTTAGTGGTCCTTTGAGTATCATTGAGCATTTGTTTTGTCAAAATTGATTATGTTACCCCGAATGGGATCCCACTCTCCCTCAGCTTCTGTAAAACACCTCGATTATGTTGTGCACAGGGTTGCTCGCAAAACCACCAGTCACATCGTCAGCAAAAAGCACTACATCCGCAATCGAAGAGTCTCCCGCGGTCTTCTCACCTACAGTGTAATGGGCTTGTAGACAATATAATAAACGGATCTATCGCAACGGGTCTGAAAGAGCAATGGTGAAAGTGGGAAGTCCTGTCTGTTCTCTCTAAACAGTATTCTATAGGGGAGTGAGGTACCCATTAACTAAAGATTAGTAGTAGACCCTCTTGGATGTAAGAAAGAAAATTCAGATGAATGTTGGCCAAGTTCCTCCTTAGAAGCAAAGTGGCAGACCAGAAACGGGCCACGAAACCTTATTGAATGCGCTTTTTCAGCATCAACTTAGAAGGCATATAAATGTCCGAGGAAGGTTCGGAGCTCTCACCGTAGCCACCGACCACGACCTAAAATATTTTTGTGAGTGCTGGCGTCCCTGCACAAAGACCCCTCTTGGGGCAGGATGCCACTGATTATGAGGAAGGAGGATTTGTAAGTCGAGTCGCCGAAAAATTTAGTTAAAAATTTTATAGTCACTGTTGAGCAGGAGCTATCGGCTGATAGTTTTTACCAGAGGTTGGGTCCATGCCCGTTGGGGTAGTAAAACAGTGCACGACTCGAAAATAGCTCCATGCCCCGCGTGATCCCGATATAGTGTGCATTATAAGAGGCTAGTCTAAAATTGGAGTAATTTCAACTGATAAAAAGCTTATAGTATTCGTTGCCGCAGTTCAGCATCCGGCCCTGGCGATTTCCCATTGCCGAAGATGTCTCGGCCATCTCTCACTCTCGTTCAGTGATTGGGCTGTCTAGAAAGGCCCGCTGCTCTTCATTAAGGCCGGAGGAAACCCTGTGTCTAGGAGAAGACGTAAATCTGATCCATGTCAGTCGGCGCTGGTGCTCTATAAAGATCCTCGAAGAACTCGTAAATAGTCTTGAGATCTTCTCTGGCGCTGTTTGTCGTGCGGCAGCAGTCCGGTTTGCGACTATGGGTGTGATTATGGCCAGTTGTGCTAACATCCGCACTATCTCGGTTCGACCCCTCTGAATTATTATTCTGGTGTGATGTTCTTTAAACTAGCAGTTTGCTTGACTTGTACGAAAGTTCCAGAACCGTTTTGGCCTCTTTGTATGATATTTCTGACTGCACACAGAGGGGGTGGTCGCCAATTCCCTCGTGTGCCAGAGCCAAAAGTATCCTGCAGTATTAGCAAAACTCTTTTCGCCTCTGGTCTCTTTCCGGCCTACATAGTTAATTATTATGGCCGCCTCATATGCCTTGCAGCCAGCTCAAGAACAAGGAGATGTCTTCTCTATGTGCCGCAGATTATTCGTCTACATTAATTGAGTGCCAATGTAACTTGCAAAAAGATTTAAAGTCTTCAGATTGTAACAATAGCCCGGAAATCACAAAAACCTGCCTCTTAAGTTGTGGCCCTGACGCGGCAGATCATCAAAGGTGACTGGGGCGTGATCCGAAACGGCTATAGTGGTGAATCGTTAAGGTCTACTACCGAGTTCCCACAATCCTAGGGATTATAAAGAAAGTAGTCAATCATGGTGATGGCTCTTTGGACCGAGGAGTTGAACGTGAACTCCTGCAAGCACCCATGTTCAGGGTACGCTCCATGGGTCACAGAGCGCGCGTTATTGCCGCTCAGAGCAGTACCATTCTAGCAGCTGGGGATAATGGACAGTGTCCAATAAGGGACACTGAATTGCGTTAAAGTCTCAACCCAGGTTAACATTTGTATCCGTCCTCGTTGATATAAGAGAATTCAATTTGGCAAAGAAGTTTGTGTGGTAGCTAGAATTTGGGGCATATACATGTGATCAAGCGTGTCAGGAAACGCCCTCGTAGCTGTATTTTAGTGTAAGACTATATCTGCCCACCTTCGTCTTTTACCTCCTCTTCCTACCAAATAAGTCCTGGTCCCTTACGCGCAAAATGTAAAACAGCTACTCCCCTCGATTTAGAAGATAACTTGGCCAATAGATGACGGATTCCAGCCAGCGGCTGCGGCAGATGCGCACTGTGTTATCTTTTTTTCAATGTGTTTCCTGTAGAGAATTATCTAAGGCTTGAAAGCGCTTTAAAATGTACCACTCACTTTTTTCTCTTAATGGGTGTGCTGAGTCTCTTCCACCATTCCAAGTAGAGTTTTGATGGTCCTTCCTCTGGGGTGGCCCGTCCCCGGTATTACTCTACCCGTCATTACTCCACTCATTTGCCTCTTGTATGAAGTTGGTGAAGATTCTGCAATTTGCAGTGGCGCAACCGTCCATGCGAGAGATGGGGGTGCACCTTGGAGATTGTCAGTCCCGCAAAACCTGGGGGAGGGCGAACCCGCGAGAACAGAGCACGTACAATCATCAAATACCAAACATAAACAAAAAAAAAATGACATAAACGTTATGGGGCAGAAAAACTGACCGCATCTGAACTAGCAAAAACTGTTAACTGGGACGGCAGCTGCATCGCTGCAATAAATCGCAAAGGGCTCTGTAGGTGCCAATTATTTCCCTGTTTACTCCTTATGTGTGTTATACTCCTAGCTCTACCTTCCTCAATATGGAAGTGTGCCTGCTTGGGCCGGGATCCTCAAAAACTAGCTGCCTACCTGTCTGTCTGCACTTTAGCTTTGCAGGATACATAAGCTGAAATTTTATTGTGCTTGCTCATGAAGAGTGTCTGCACACTGGTCGGTGAACAGCTTCTCTTCTGGGCCACTGTTGCAGAGAAATCTTGGAAACAGTAGGATTTTGTTACCCTCTATGCGGAGGGTGCCGCGTCTTCTATATGCCTATCTAGAACTACCTGTTCCTTGATTGCCCAAATTAAGGTATTTGCTATTACGGCGCGGGGTCTCGCATTTCCTGGTCCCTTCCTGTCTCTGGGGTCTAACCTGTGGGCCCTTTCAATGGCTTATTTGGTCTATGGCACATCCATCTCCAGGCACTGGGGAAGTTCTCTGTGAGAAAAGTTATTAGGCCATCTCCTGTAACGGACTCCGGGATACCTACAAAACGGAGGTTGTTCCTCCTACTGCGATTTTCCAGATCTTCGATCCGGTCTCTCAACGCCCTAAGTTTCCCTAACTTGTGTGAGTGTATGCTTCCACTTAGAGGTGGTAACTTACAGCGAAAGCATCCTTGTTTTCAAGCTCCACGCTGATTTTTGCGTGTTAGCTGCGACCCAGTGTCATCGCAGAAGTTGGTTGTGGTATTGTAAAACTTCAATCGTTTGTCCATCATGGGCAGTTAAGGATTTTAGGACAACTCTTGAGCCATAGCGGGCTAAAGTAAGTGGCTCGCTACCCTGCTGGGGGTCCTGTCGGACTCGATGAGAGGCAAAATCATGGGCAGGCCATGCTCCCTTAGAAGGAGGCTCGGAGACGGGGGGTCCTCCCCTTCAATCCCAGGGGGAGTGCCTTGAGACATAGTGGGGGGTTTTTATTTTTGGAGTTTTTTGGGCCCTTTTTTTATGCACCAGGGCCCCTAGCAGATTTCCATGGGGGTTGCACACAGACAAAGATGTGTGCTGGTTTGGGTTTTTCCCTTTTTGGTTGAGATTTGGATAAATATTTGTCCAAACCCCTCCGTACCGGGGGATGAGGAGGTAAAAAAAGGGGTATTAAAAAGAATTCAGGGAGACAGGGATTTTCTGGGAGTATCAATTCAAAAAGTAGCAAAGCACACAGCATTTCCGGTGCCCTGCAAGTTCCAGTGCTCAGCAAAAGTGGAGAGGTTTGGGTGCACTGTTCAACAGTCAGGGAAAAGAACTTTTGGGTTCCTCTAGTGACCCAAAAAAGGCAGATCCCCTTCCTTTCCAAAAAGGGAATTAGACTTAAAGCAGACCCCGGTCCCGATTAAAAAACAGATGTGAGACACTGGCCCTTTCGACTAAAAATCGGTGTCGTCCCTACCAAAAACCCCAAGCACCACCAATCAACCCAGTCCCACCTCCACAACACTCTCCCCCAAAGGGGCAGTGCTCTAAAAGTGTAGTGATGAAAGGGGTTTCTGCAGCTCTGAGGCTTCTTGCCACAGTGTATATCTTCGCCTTATCAGTGTGGAGGGCAATGGGCGGCCACTTAAAAAAATCGCTGCCCCGAAAAAAACCCCTAAATCCAGGCTGTTGTCGCCAGGTTTTTTAGGGATTGGTGATTCAAGGCTGTCTGAGTAAGTTAGGTGCCCCGGGCAGTCCCGCTCCTCAAAGTCCTTGTACACTGGGGGACCCCCACCCCGCGGCAAAGTGGCTGACGGGGCCCGCCCACGAGGGTCGTAGCAGCTCCACTTCAGGGACCTCAAATTTCCCCCCCTTTCCCCTCCTCCGCTCTCCCACCTGTTTTTTCGATGCAGGAAAAGGTCTCCAAAATTAGGACAATCACCTCCCACCCCCGGCCCCCCTCGGTCCTTATCCCAAGATCCTTTTCAGCCCTCCACCGCTCTCTCCCGGGACCTCTGCTCGCCGTCGGTTGCGCAGTTCAGGAATCCGGCGCCGCCACCTCGGTCTCACCAAGCGCCGTGACCCAGCCGCGCTTAGGCAGGTTTCCCCCCGGTCTCGCTTCCCCGGCTCACCAATACCCCGATTCGGGGTCTCCCCCCCGCCTCGGTTTTCACCAGCCGCCTGACCCCAACTCGGACAGCGCAGGATTAATTCGCCTCCGCGTGTCAGGTCTAGCCTCGGCTCACCCGGGGCGCCACCGCCGGTTTCCTCCCTGCAAGGAGGTAAGTAGGGCTCCCGCGTTTGTACGCCGTGGGTTCTCTGTCCTCCGTCTGGGGCTTTCGCCGCCCAACTCTCGGCTGCTGAAAAGGGGTTCCCGGAACTGGGGGGGTAAATTTTGTCCCCTGGCCTTCCGGGGTTTCGCCCTCCCCGGGCCCAAACCAGGTATGTTCCATTGTTTTGGGGGCGAAGGGGGAAAATTAAGTGCCCCAAAAACCAAAATTTTTTTGGGGCCAAAAGGGGGAGACCCTTTCCTAAAAGGGCGGCTTACACCGGGTAGCCCCGCCCCGGAACGCCCTTTGGGTTTGCTTTTAGTTATTTATTACTAAAAAAGCAGTAAGGGAATTTTAGACAAGAAATTCCTTTATCTTGTGTAGATTATTTTTTTAATTTATTTTATTTTGTTTGGGGTATTTTTTTAAATTTAAGTTTGTTTATTATTTTTGCGGGTTTGATAATTTTTTTGCACCAATTGGCCCCCAATTTATTTGATTGCTAGTGTTTACAACGGGGGACTAATCACAACTTAGGGATTCCCCGGACTTGGGAAATTCGTGATTTGTAGCCCCAAGGGGCTCCTGGAGCAAAAATCATGGGGGGCAATACTGTGCTGCGCTAGAAAACACATGGGGGTTGGGAAGCCCCCCTTGGCCAGGGGGTCTTAGGTTTTAATCCCCTGTATTTTGTGGCTCTGGGGTTTTGCCCTTTATCTTCTGGACCTGCAATTTGGGGTTTTCTATTAGCACGTTGGTTATACCCTGGACCCAAAGAATCTATGTTTCAGGGAGGGAAAAGGGTTACTGCAATTCCCCCCCAATACAGACACTATCACCCCCCAGGAATGAATAAAATGTAAACCCAAAAATTTTTAAAAGGGGTGCGAAAAATTGTTATACCTGTGTTAATTTTTCAGGGAAAAACAATAGAAATGCGAGAACAACTCACTGTTGGAACTTTAAAAGGGTTTTTGTTTTTACAAAAAAAAAACATTTTTCACATTATGTGCAACAAAGTTCATTTTTTCTAAAAAATTTCCCTCTTACGGAAAAATTACACCCTCCCTCCTGTGTGAATTTCTCATTTTTTAAAACAGATGTCCTTTCTATGAAAAAGATTTCCCACATTCTGAACTTTAAAAAAAGGCTTTCCCCGGGGGTAAATTCCCCCAGTGTTAAAAAAGATTTCTTTTATATGAAAAACCCTTTTTCCCCCATTCGTTTTTGGAAAAGGCTTCTCTCCTGTGTAAAAATCCTCTCATGTTTTTCCCAGATTTGATTTCTTTGAAAAAAGTTTTTCCCACATTCTGAACAAAAAAAGGCTTCTCCCCGGTGTGAATTCTCTTGTGGTAAAAGGCATTTTTAAATTTTAAAAAAAATTTCAAACATTCTGAACATAAAAGGTTTTCTTCCTGTGGGGTTTAAATTTTTGTGAAAACCAGATTTGGGATTTAAGTGTAAACCTTTTCCCATTCTAAACCATAAAAAAGGTTCTCTCCTGGGGTAAAATCCTCTCATTTTCTTTCCCAATTTGATTTTTTTGAAAAAGATTTTCCCACATTCGGGACATGAATTTTAGCTTTTTCTCCTGGGGAAAATTCTTCTTGAGCAAAAAGGGGCTTGAGCGTCTTGTAAACCCCTTTAACACTTTTGATCAAAATTTAAAAACCCTTTTCCCCCCTTTTTTTTGGGCCTGTACCCCAGGGAAATTTAAAATTGGGGTTTCAGGAGAAGGTTCCTCATCTTTGGGCCGGGATTTTGACAGGTCTGACTTGTTGATGACCTTTCGTGGTGGGTAAAACCAAAGGTTTCCCTCATCATTGGGGGGATTTATTCGACAGGTCGTACTCTGCCCGCCCCTGGATCAAAAATTCGGGGAAACTGGGGTTTTTCCCTCCTGAGGAGTGCTGCAGGATATCTTCTTCCCCTTTTTATAATATAGTGAGGACATGCATTTTTCCTTCAGAGATTTTACAAAATTTTTTTTTTAAAATTAAAAATTTTTTCTTTTGATTTTTTTTTTCAAAAAAAAAAAAAAAGAAAAAACCCTTTTTAAAATTTCCTTTTAGGTGGGAAAAATTGAAGGGAAGTTTTTATAAAAAGGGGTCATCTCCCCTACGGGGTTCCCTCCTTTTTTGTTAAAAATCCCAAAACAATAAATTTGGGTAATAGGGTGTCCTTTAACATTGTCCAAAACCCTATTCGGGAGATTTCCCCCTTTGTATGGTCTGAAAACATTTCCTCAGGTCACAAGAGCTAAAAGACCTTTTTTGATTTTCCCCCTTTTGGGCTGCCAGGCGGTTGCTATAGCTACGACCTGGCTTCTACTGAAAGCCTAGTAGAAGCCAGTAAAAAAGCCCTAAAATTAAAAGTAAAAACCAAAGGGAAAAAAGGAGTGAGGGAGATGAATCCTGTAGTGAGAAAAACCCCTTTTAATTATTTTATGCAAAGTCAGGTTGGTTTCCAAACAGGCCCAAATTTTATTAGGACCACTTTCTACTTCCGCAGGTCATTTGGGCCTCATGCAGGAATTTCCGGGGGGCGCTGGTTGTTGGGTATGAAAGGGTTTTGATGGGCTGCCCCTGTATACATATCCCTCATTGGTTTTTAACTATAAAGGGGGTGTTTATGAGTGTTGAAACAAGGGGTTTTTGTTTTTGGCTTTCCTATTTTTTGATCTGTTGGGGGTGCAGTGGGGAAAAGGGGTATGGGGAGGGAGAAAAGACGTGGACAAATAGAGCTCCATGCATCATGATGTAGGGTAAACGTCAGCTAGGAAGGTCATGGGGGGAAGAAAAAAACATACTACAGGGAACCCAGTTCACCCCCCCAAAATTTAAAACCATGGAGTGCCCAAAGGAGTCTACTCAACAGAAAACGGGGCCTAGGACCCGGGCCCCGGTGCAGCGGATGTCCCCCCACCTCTGCAAAAACCCTAATTGTGTAGGGGGCCCCGGGGGAGCAGGGGGAAAGTCACAAAACCCCTCTGAAACCCAAACTTTTGTAGGGGGGCCCCGGGTTTCAGACGGATGTCATGCACCTCTGCAAACCCTACTGTGTAGGGGGCCCCTTTGGGAGGCAAGCAAAATTTTTTATTTTGCCCCAAATGCAAACCCCTTTAAGGGTGTAGGGGGCCCCCGATCAGACGAATGTCACTGCACATCTGAAACCCACTGTGTAGGGGCCCCGGGAGCAGACAAAATGTCACTGTACCTCTAAAAACCCCCCCTGCTTTGCTGGGCCCTGGGGACCGTTAGACTTTCAAGGCACCTCTGCTAGCCCTTTAATTTTAAACGTGGGAGCCCAGAGAAAGACATCACTAAAATTGGGTGCTAATCCAAATTTAAAGGGGGCCCAAAGGTTCAAAAGGGGCACTGCACGTTTTGCTGACCCTACTGTGAAAGGGGCCCCAGAGCAGACGGGGGGCCTCTGCACATCATTTTGTTAGTGACAATCTCATCATGGTAAAACCACATCACCTTGAGACAAAGGCAAAATTCCCAGCTGACCCTCATGGACGGGACATAAAGGTCGTAGGGCCTAACGGCTGCACCCACCAAATTTCTCCATGTTATAAGCATCTCTGGGAAATGTGGGAATGCCCAAGAAAAGGTTTTTCAAAATTTTCGTCAAAAAATTTTTCCGGGGGCCTTGTTTTTTTTTTTTAAAATTCACTAAGAATTCAGGCTTTTCTAAAAAAAGGGGGCCCTAAAAAAGGGGCCCCTGAGACAGATTCAACCCCCAGCCCAGAAACACTGTAATAATTGTCCAAAATTATTTTAGAAGGGAATAAACCCCCTCTCAGCTTCAAATTTCCCCTTTTCACAAATTCTGACCTTAAGGATAAAAAGGATTTTCCTTTTTGCCTCCAGAACTCTATTTTTAAACCCCGACGGGGGGGTAAAGTGGGTCTACAAAGTGCCCCTCAGATCTGGCTGTCAGTGAGATTTTCACACGCGGGGTGAACCCCAAAACCTGACCCAAGCTCATGTACGGCGGGAAACCCAAAGAACGCCTTGGAAAAAGTCACCTCCTCGGGCCCCCGGCCCCAAAGGTACAAACAGGTTCCTGAAAAAACCCTCTAAATTCATTACTACTCACCTGGGGGGGGGGGGAAAAAATCTTTTTGGGATCTCCTCCTTCATGTCAACCCTCCTCGGGTCATCGCTCCTATCTTCCTTCTTCAGCCTCCCCCTTTTTTATCAGTCAGATCTTCACCCTGAGTTTACATATGGAACCAAAATTTAAATACCGCAAAGAAACAACATAAAAGACCCCCAAAAATCTATGAGCCCATCTGTGACTGCAGGAGGTACACACCCCCTATACAGAGTGTGTATATGGCTCACTACCTGAGGATTCCCGGGAAAGGGCCATCTCTTTTCTTTATCCCCCAACCTTTAAAAACAATCAGATTTTTTCCGTAAAGAGACAAAACCAGTGAAATAAAATGCAAGGGTTTTTCCTCCTGGTTTATATTTAGAGGAGACTTCAGCTCCCCCTAAAATGATGTTTTTCTGGGGACATTTTTCCCCTGGACAAATCCTGGGAAAAACAGAGGACGGGGGCATCCTCTGCTGGATTTTCCCTAAATTTAGCCATTGTAGGGAAAAATACAGTGTAGGGTACATGAGCCCAGTAAAATCGGGCCCATATATAAGAGAGAGAATTTCTTATGTCACTCCCCGCTGTGTTTTTATCGCCTTTTCCCCCTTTTGATGTCCCGGGGGCCGGTGATCCTTCCCTCATACCCCCCGGGGAAAGATCCCTGTGTCCCCCTTCCCATGTACTCCCACTCCTCCATGGAGAATAGACCCGCGACATCCGACACCCTTTAGGAACCTGAAAAAACACAAGGATCCATTCATCAAACCCGACCCAACATCCCCGTGTTTTTGTATAATGTCCCAGGGATTCCCCTACCTCCCCATCATCCAGGGCCCAACATCTCCTGAGTTATTTTTATAATGTCCCCCGCATTTTCCCCTTTACCTCTCCCCGTCCCGCAGCTCATGATCCTGGGGGGTTTTAGGTCTAGGATTTCGTATCTGGTTTAATGAGGTGGAGGTTTGGGGCTCTGGGTTTCTGCTCCGGGCCCCCCCTGACACACAGGGGGGGGGCCCCACACTCACCAGACACTCTTCACTATGTTTTTAATCCGGGGTATGCGGGGACAAGATCACTACATAGATTCTAAAACCCCTACCTTTTTTCCCTCATTTACCCGTTTTCTTTATAGAGAGAAAGGGGGGTTATGTTTAGACTTCACCTCTCCAGTTTTTCCAAAATAGATGATCCCCCAGGGGGAGGTCTAATATTTCCCGGGGGCCCCGAGATTTGGGGTCCCTTTTCCATCCCCTTGGGGGGGTCAATTTAAAGAAAAGGGCCCCTTGTCTTTTGCTGTGAGAACCCCCGGGGCCTGAGGAACCTGAAGAAGCAGGAGTATTAATAAAAAAATACCTTACATGCACCTCCCATTTTTGTACATATTTATACCAAAAAAATTTTGTGGATGCCCCCTCCCAGGACAGAGACTGTAACAAAAAATGAAGCCATTTAATAACAAAACAAAAAAACTGCAATATCTATCTTTATAAACACCACTAATCGCAAAATTGAGTACACCCCTCTAAAATTTTTTTTAAAAAATTGTATTTTATCTTTTCTGGGACCAAAACTGAAGATCTGGGCACTGAAAACAATGTAAAGTGTAAATGTTCAGATAGTTAACATTGCGGCCCAGAAGGGAGGGGATCAATTTCCTGTTTCAGGGTGTTACAACATGTTGGATTCAAAAGTTTTCCCCTTTAAAAGGGGTTTTTCACTACAAAAGGGTTTGGGGGTTTTTTTGTTTTAAAAATCTTTCCAAAAAAAATGTCACTTTCCAATTTGTTTTAAATTTAAAAGTTTCTTTACTTAATCCAAGATATCCCCTCTTTTGTGGATTGCTTTTGTCCTCAAGGGCACATAGCCCCCTAAAAGACCCCGTTTTTTATCTCTCCTGATAGATGTCAGCGCTGGTCGCAAAAGCTCCCCGAAAATGTTCCCCAGCAGTCATCACTTCTTTACAATAAACCAGCAAACACGCCCCCGAAATTTAAAAATGAAAACCCAGAAAAAAGGAATGAGGGTAGATGAATTTTGTTGTGAGAAAAACCCCTTTAATTTAACTGTAAATCCCCACAGCCAGCAAACATAAACCCTTTCAGCCCCAAACCAAAACACTCCCACCAGCATGCTTGACTGTAGGGGAAAAAAAATGGTCTTTGTTTATTACCCGGTTGCTGTAAAAACGGTGAACCTCGAACCAAAAATTTTTTATTGGTCCCCAAACAGACCACAGGACATGGTTCCAAGGGAATCCATGTCCCCTTTGTTGGCCCTTTTTTCACAAAAACGGTTTGTAGGCTTTCTTTTGCAAAACATATTTAGAAAGGGGGTTTGTTTTTGGGATGACATTTTTGAAAAGGGCCAAAATTTTTATCAAATGTGCCCGGCAAAATGGGGCTGAGCCTGACAGGCTGACCCCAGGCCCCGGGAAATTTTTGCAGCAATGTGGCAGCGCTCATCCACTGGATAGGAAGCTGAGCATTTGCACTCAACTTCCCTTTTTTGACCATGTCTTGTTAAAACCCCTGATGGTTTTTTGCCCCCAACCCCTGGGGCTCAATGTCAGGGTGTTTGGGATCTTCTTATAGCCTCGGGACTTTTTTGCAGAAAAAACAATTCTTTTTCCAGATCCCCAGGCAGTTTTTTTGCCAAAGAAGCCATTTGAACTTCCATTTACCCGTATGGAAAAGATGTGAGAGGGGATAACACCAAAAGTAAAACCCCAAAATGCTCCCCCTTCACCCCTTTTAGACCGTGTAAACACAAAAGATACATGAAAATCTTTGGGGGGGGAAAATGGCAAAAATTTGGGGAAAATTTTCTCATTTACACTTAGGGATCTACTCACTTTTTTGCCGTGGTTTTTGGGCATTGATGGCCCGTTTCTGAATTAGTTTGAAATTTTCCCCCGTGATACAAACCGGGCCTGACTAAATTTAAAATTGTGTCAAATCCTCCCGTGTTGTCCCATGAAAAAATAGAATACAATATTTACAAACCCTGTCAAGGGGGGTACTTTATAGACACCCCACACATAAAAATATATAAATATATTAAAATTTTATAAATATTTTATATTTTATATAAAAATTTGCCTTCAAACTGAGTGGGGGGCACAGGGGGAGTGGGGTTGGAGGAGCCGGCTTAAAACTTTAAAAAGACAAAAACACCTTTCATTTTTAAACTTATTGGGTCTATAATGACAAAAAAAATATTCAGAAAATTTGTTGATGGGGGCTCCGGCACCTTCCCCGGTTTTCAAAAAATATTTTCGCATTTGGGGCACGGGGCGTTGGGGCCCAAAATTTTCCATTTTCTGGGGAAAATAATTAAAAACGGCTTTAATTTTTGGGGGAAACCTTGGGGTTTTTTTTTTATGGGGGCTCTTGGGGAGGAAAATAGGGCCCAAACTGTTTCAATATCTGATCAGTAGACACAGATTTTTATAAAAAGTCGAAAAGTCTTTAATGGGGGAAAAAGGGGCGGAACTATCGAGGATCAGCCACATAACAACTTGGGAAAGGGGCTTGGTCCCCCCGCCTCAAAGTCCAGTTTTTTTGGCCCGAACTTTTTAAAAAAGCAGGACCCACCCCGGGGCCTTAGGGGTAATCCCCCCTGTTAGTCCCCAACCCTACCCGGGTCCCCCCCCTAAATGATCACGTGCGCAGCGAAAGATGTCCATATCATCACACCCCCCCATGCAGGGCTCGAAGCTGGGTGGGCCCCTATTCATGTCCGGGGGAATTTTTGGAGACAGGTAAGTTTTTTTTCTTTAATACTAAGGGATTCTACCCTAAAACCCGTTCCATACCCATAGGGGCCCCCTAAAAAACCCCCCCCCTAAGCCTGCATACCCATATGGGCTCCACTATAAAATTTCCCTAAAAATGTTAAAAAATATGAGCCCCCCAAAACCTACTTTTTGCCCCCCCCTGTGTTTTGTGGGGGGGCCCCCTTTTGGCCCACATACCCACCTATGTGGGGGCCCCAAATTTTTGAACTTCTTAACTGCCCTTTTTGGGGCCCCCACCTATAAACCTATCTAAATTTTTTGGGCTCCTATTAGCCTAAAGCCTAGGGGAAAATTCCACTTGCCGGGGGGCCCAACCCATGCCCCACCTAAATTAAAAAGGGGGCCTAACCTATTTACTGGGGGCTGCCCCACTTTAAATGGGGGATAACTACGCCAATCTACTTAATTAAAAGGGAGCCTACCCCCCCTTAAAATGGGACCCTATTACCAAAAGTGGCCTGAGTACTGGTACCTATTTTTCCCCGGAGGCCCTACCAACCTAAATTTCCTAAATTTAAAGGGGGGTCTACCACCTTTCAATATTTATTTGTGGGTAAAGGTATGGCTGGGAAACAAAAATCTCCCCGGGGGTTAGTCTTCAGTTTTTCCCCACAACCATAGGAGAAATTTTAAGGGTATGGGGCCTATAAGGGGGTATCCAAAACCCCTGGGAGTTTTACAGGGGGTGAGGGACAGTGAGGGAGGGGTTTATGAAAAAAGTGAGGATTCTAAGATATTTTGTAAAAATCTGCCGGGGTGTGGGGGCCCAGGAGATGTCCACGGGGGTCGGGGCCCAGATGCAGACAAAAGGGTAAGAACGATTTCATCAGAGAAAGTACCCGTAAAGTCACAATATGTAACAGCAGTATAATCACTCTTATGTCTGCAAAGCCTGTGTATACTGGTATCTACCACTAAATGGGCACTGTATGGAGGTAATATACAGTCTACAGAGCCGTGTACCGGGTGGCACCACTATATGGGCAGTATGGGGAATATTGGTTTGGTATACGATTTTTTATTTAGTAACAGTGTAGAGGATTATTCAGTCATATATGGGGGTAATTTGTGGCGTGTTTGGCGATATAATTGGGTCCTTATTAGTACATTTTGGAAAGGGGGGGTAAGTGGGATTTTTTTGGGGTAGCATATTAGTGATATGTGTATAAGGTTTTTGCCAATGTATTATCCCGGTAAATGTTCATGGTCGGGAAGGGGACCTAGGGTGTCCAATATTGGATGGGGAATTAAAAGGGGAACGTTTTAGTCCCCACCCTGTGTTCTAGAGAAACAAAAAAAACCAGCTGGCTCAGAGAAATCTTGGTAAAACGTCCTTTATTTCATATTTTTTAAAAAGGAAGTCCTACATATGGTAAACACAAGACAAGTTAAAAAAATATGCCATTGTTAGGTCAGGTGTTCTAACAACGCTTTTGGGATTTTTTCATTCCTTTACTAAAAGTTGTTGCTTTTCCAAGGGACACCATTTAAAATAAAATATCCCCCTCCCTTAGATCAAAAACCCCAAAAATTGGGGCATATCCCAAAACCCAAAGGAAAGGTGGCCCAGTTTTCTACTGGCCCAAAGATGGGGACTGATGGGGCGCCTCTCCCGTTCTGTGACACCTGTCAGAGGGTGGGGAAGGCGGGGCCCGAGGCCCAAAGCCCCACTGGTCCCTCTGCCTATCATAGACGCCTTTTCAGGAGGGTGGCTGGGTTTTAATTGGACCGCGTCCTTCCCAGCAGCTCCACGAAACGTTTCATACTGCGGTGTAGAAATACGCCCTCGGGACCCGGGGGCGGGAGCCTTTTCGTCCATTCGGGCCACAAGGTGGCCACCGCCTTACGGGGTTTTCCCCGATGGGCTTTCCCCGGGAAAAGCTCACGACCGGGGGACCCGGTTCTGTCGCACTGTGTGGGCCCGGTGAACGGTTTAATGGGACCCTGAACAGATGCTTAAAGTTGGTCGACACACACGGGCCCGGGAGCGGGACCCCCCCACACCTGCTGTTTTGCATACCGGGGAAATTCCAAAACCTCAAAGGGTTTTTTTCCCTTCGAGCCCTGTATGGGCGACGTGTGCGGGGGGCCCCCGGCTCTGGTGAAGGAGGGCCTGGGAAGGAGACTTTTCAACCCCCCGGGGTGTGGTCATTGAGTATTCGTGCGCTTCCCTGACAAAATAGGCCTTGATGCAGCTAGTGCACGAAAAATTGCAAAGGGCCCAAGCCCCCAGAAGCAGGGTACGACCAGAACGTTGTAGAGGACCTCCCCGGTGGGCAGAAAGTGGGGTCCTGGGCCCTGCCACAGACAAGCTTTAGGCAGCCTGGAAGGGCCCAATGTCGTGCACCACAAAAACCAACCCTCAGTACCTGGGCCCCTGGACCCGACCGGGGAAGGGGAAGGGCCTTCCACAGAACATGAGCAGCGCACATGAGCGGGATATGGCCCCCTTTCCCGTTGCAACCGCGGGGAAGTGGCCTATTCCACCATGGAAAAAAAAAAACCTGGCGTATGTGGCGGGAATTTTATTTGGGACAACCACAACCCCCTGAGCTGGCTACACACGGTTCCGGAAAACCCAAGGGGGGGTTGCTACGCTGGGCCTGTCGTTTCAGTATTAAAAACTTCGTCATTGCCATGGGAAAGGGCCCCGGGCCACGGCAGCCATGGGTTTTCCCACAGGGGGAGGGGAGCTGGGCGCCTGGTGGAGCCCAGTGGAGGTGCTGCCTCCTAGCGCCCTCAAAAGGGGGGAGATGTGAAGAAAATTGACTCAAAATGACAGACCTCTCTCCAACCTAATCTAGTCAGAACACAGCTTCCCCCCACCACAAGACAAGCTCAATTTACATGTTAATCCCAAGGACACTCTCTTCCCCCAAACCCCCTTAGGGAAATCGTCACGCATGGGGGCAACCCCTGAAGGATCCTCATGTAAAACCCATTAGCATGAACAAATCTATCCACTTCAAAAACTTTTAAACAATCAAACCCCTCGGGTCGTCTCCGAATTTTATATGTTTATAGGGGATCCGCTCAAACTGGTTCATGGGGGGTTCATATCGCAAAAAATTGGGCTCCCCCCATGCACAGGCCCTTTTCCCCCGGTTTCCAGGGAAAACATGGGGACTGATATACCAAACCGGGCCCACAGGGGTTGTTTTCCTGTCTCTGTATTTAAACTGTGAGTCCAACTTTAATTTGTTTTTTCTTTTAAAATGCGCATCTTTTTTTTTCCTCTCTTTAGTGAAATTTTCCCTCTTCC
>JAODAL010059985.1:0-21145 GCA_025379985.1 Phyllomedusa bahiana | reverse complement strand
AAAATGGCTGCGAGCACATGGCGTTACATGGGGCAAAGAACTCTGGGAGGAAGAAAGGAACACCCTCAATGACTGTCCCAGAGTAAAAGCCAATCAGAGACCGGCGGGATTCTGTGACGTCACCGCACTATATAAGTCCGGGCGCGACGCTGGGAGCTCATACCGCTCTCACTGTACTGATTAGAGTAGGAAATGAAGTCCAGTGTGCGTCCAATGCAGCTGCATATACATTTTAATGCTATCTGCTCAGTTCTTGAGCACATTGAATATCCAAGGGTTATCTAAGCCTGTTCCTGTTGTATTCAGTTAAAGAAACAGCATTTTTACAATACAAATACCACTTCATTTTATTTGCTCATTTCTTTTGCGCAATTTAGATCCAGGGGTTAATTAAGCATTGTTCTGCTGTTGTGGTCAATAAAAGAAACGTTCCTTTTCACCGCCTGTAGCATAATTCATAACCGAAGGTTAATTACAAGTTTTTCTGCTGTCGGGCTCCGTAAAATACACGCCGTTTTAACACGCTACAAAGCTGGTAATTGTTGGCAGCATATTTATTTTGCGCAATTTACATCAAAGGGTTAACTAAGTATTTTATTCACCGTCAAAAAATAAATTTTTGCCTGTAGCATAATTCATATCCAAAGGTTAATTAAGCCTGTTTGTGCTTTTATATTTAATAAAATACACAGTGTTTTTAAACGGCACATAAAAGTAAATTTTTTCCTGCCCATTTGTGGAGCACAATTTATACCAAGGGTTACCCAAGCTTGTTAGTGGGTTCATTTGGAGTCAAATACAAGTGTGTATTTATCATATACAGATATCTTCATCAAACAGTGTCTGTACATTTTAGAACAAACAGTATGTCAGACAGAGAGGTGGCAGGCTCTTCACCTGCGTGTGGCAGTGGCACAAACATTCCTGGAGCAGGCCCAGGTCGCAGCACAGCAAGGAAACGTCGCAGCAACGGTCACTCGGTGAGGCCACAACTGCCGCTGTCATCTAGCGGCCGTGTGTTGTCCAGCAACCCAATGGTTTTTGATTGGTTGACTAGGTCATCCACTTCCTCCCAGATGACATTTGACAACCCCAGCCAAGAGTCGGTGGGAACATCAGACACAACCCTCAGTTGGCATGGCCAAGGAGTGGGTCAGCGGCCCTCACCTGTCCTCAACCCGCCTCTGTCCCATCCGGTTCCCTCAGCCAGATATCTACTATGTGGTCTGGGCTCAGTGCTGCTATACAGCGAGGATGAGGAGGACAGTCAGCAGCTACTTGGCAGCGAAGAAATGGGGTCAATATTCCCTGCTTCTTGCAGTAGGCGGCAAAGTATAGATGTGGAGAGTGGCATGGGAGGTCATGTTGTGAAGGGTCAGCCTCTGCATACCAAGACCGGTGATTAAAACAGCAGTGACGATGAAACACAAGTAGATGTTGATGTAGCCGATCGCACTTGGGAGCCGGGTGAAGCAAGGGCTTCATCATCGTCAGGAAAAGAGGGGGTCAGCTTGCGCGTCAGGCAGCGGCGCAGCCAGCAAGCGGGTTGTGTGGCTGTGAGTCAGCAGGGTAGCAGCAGTGTGAGGTCAGGCGCCAAGCGGCTACGGGGTAGAAAACCCGCCCCGCAGATCCAAGAAAGTAGCGTCACAGGGGCACAGGGAGGCAGCGGCGGTAGTTTTCACTCAGTGCGGAGCGTTGGCCGTAAAATCAGCTACTCGGCGGTGTGGCAATTCTGTGGTAAGACACCGGAGGAGCCGAATATGGATATATATCGAATCTGTGGGCAGAAAGTGAAGCGTGGCCAGGGAGCTAACGTTGGCACCACGGCCCTGCGTCAACACATGCAGCGTCACCATCCTGTGGCCTGGGAGAACCGTGGCTCCGATGTTGTGGTCCATCCAGCCGCAGCAACAGCAGCTGCAGCGCCCAGTGGCACGCATGCCAATGCAGCCAGTCAAGGTTCCACCACCTCTGCAGAAGGGAGTTGTTTCTCTTTGCCATTATCTCTTGGTCCAGATGCACTCTGCCATCCCAGTTAGAAAGTCCGCTGGACTACTGGGCAGCCAAACTGGATGAACCCGCTTGTCCACGGGAAATGTGGAACGACTGACCTTTGTCAAGATGAATCCGGCGTGGATCGGCCAGGATTTCCACACACCAATGCCTTAGGCGTCAGACTACATCAGCCATGACGCCTCACCCAAACTGTGAGAAATGAGTCTGGGTTCAGCCACTATTCTGATGCCGCCACCCGCCTGATGCCACACATCTGCTGCCTGTTTCTCCATCTGCCTACCACCATCTTTACCAGGGACTGGTATTTGCCACCCACTCCACACTCTGTCATTGTGCCACTCTATGACCTCATGCTGCTGCTGTTGTAGCAGGTGCCCGTGACATCCACACTGTGTCATTGGTGCCAATGCTCGACCTCAATCTGCTGCTGCGGTCACCTCCCACCCTGTCATTGACCACTCTCTGACCTCTATGTTGTTGCTCCTGCGTCACCTCCACTCTCTCTGTCATTGTGCCACTCTGTGGCCTAGCTACTATTTTGCCACCTCCAAATGTCATTGTGCCACTGCCTGACCTCATGCTCTGCTGTGGATTCTGCCGGGCCCACCAAACTCTGTCAATGTCATCTCAGCCCTCATGCTCTGCTATGGCTTCCTGCGCCGTGACTCCCAACACTGTGTCATTGTGCCACTCTGTGGCCTACTCCTGTTTTACCACCTCCAGAATGTCCATTGTGCCACTGTCCTGACCTCATGGAGGTGCTAGCCATAACTACACACAGAGTCATTGTGCCACTCCGTGGGCTACTCCTGTCTTTTGTCCACCTCCGAGAATTTCATTGTGCCACTCTCTGACCTCATGCTAGCAGTGGCTTCTGCCGTCACCATCCACCCCTGTCACTGATGTTGCCACTGATCTCATCACCTTGTTTTTTTCCAGCTTTCTCTGCATGACTTTATCAGTCAACATTCCCGCTTCAGTTTTTTTGGTCAGTTTTGCCCGCTTAGTGCCCAGAGAATTTTATAAGTGAAGCGGATTCTAGAGCGGCGGCAGTCCCGTGCGAGACACACAAAACCACAACATTGTATGAAGACCAAACCAAGCTCCCTCAGCATAATTAAAAATGGCACAACGGGTCTACAGCACCCTGCAGGCCTCTTGCAGCCGGAAATAGCTGTTTATTTAACGCGATTCGTCCCTGAAGCAATTCGGACCAAAACGAATTTTGGCGGAAAATTCGTCGAAGTCACCGAATCGAATTTTTGAGAAATTCGACCCATCTCTAGTTATAATGTATTGGGAAACCTAAAAAATTCTGTCTGTGGTGTCATTGGAATCTAAACACAGTTACGTTACTTTATTGAGGGAGTTATTTTTATGTACAATTTTGTATAAATATGTAAAATGTTTTTCCAGGTTTGGAAGATTCTGCTGATGCCAAAATCCTATGGGCGTTTCACATATGTTCGTCATGCTTTATCAGTTTAAAGCATTAGGGGGCAAGTCTTGTCATGTTTTGAACTTGGCTTGGCTCTTGTATCATATCTACAGTATATGTTAAACTTAGTTCTGTTACCACATCTACATACATGGGATGCCTGGCTCTAGTCAGGAACCTAAATATACCACCTTGTTCCAGACCTGTTGCCAACAATGCTGATTGAGTCACAAACTAAGTGAGAGAAAATGCAATACAAGTGGGAATTTCTGTTTTCCTCTGTTTTTTACTTGTTGGAATGGAAAAATCTTTATGCTGCCATTTCTTTCGTCAATGGATTGGATATTGGTTTATAAAGACTGATGACACTAAATCCAGGATAGTTACAGATTAGATTATGTAGAAAAAAAATTCTATTTTGGTTCTGTTTTCTCAGTTTGCAAATCCAAATTTAGTTCACAAAGATGGTTCACACCCTCTTAAGACTCGAGAGGATCCAGCGTGTGTGCCGATTGTCCAATATAGAATTAGGATTAGAAATAAAAGTTTACAATAGGGAAAACCATCAAAAGACCGTCAAGTTACATTTAATTGAGTTTTTTACATATGTGGGACTGGGCTTCGTAATTGGACCGGCATGTGTTTGAACTGGGTTTGATGCGCACTTGGGGGCAATTATTATGTAATGGGAGTTTTGGTTGTCAGCAAACTCCGACTCGATAAACATATAACAGAATAGTTGTGTGCTGCATTGCAACGAGTGGTTGCTCACCCACCTGTAACAGGTCTTAGAGTCTAATGCTATAGGTCGTATAGGGCCTCACGAAATGTGTGGTATATACATAATTGTGGGCATATTCATATCAGGTGTGCATGTTTCAATTTATAGATCTGAAATCCAAATGTACCCTACAAATCTGATCATCTATAGACAATGAAATTAATGGAGGCCAACTGGAGAAATTAACTTCATTATTCAAATAGATTAAAAAGGAAGAGAGAAGGCTGTAATTCCTAAACGGGAGGTAAGGAACTTTAATTTCCGATGGCTATAAACGTATAGCTGTATATCACTTCACTAATGTTCTGGACCTCATTTTTGCAGTGGCTGCAGGGAGTTGGCAGTATGGCTGTGGATAAATAGTGATAGTTTTTTTCCCCCTGAATTTTCACTAATAAACTGGTGGCAAAATATCACTAACATGCCAGCAAGCAAGAAACATCAGAGAAAAAAAATTCTTATTTTTGAGCTCTTATGGAGAGGAGCACAATATGTAAAGCTAAAAGTGATAAAAAACGACACACATAAGAAAAGATATTTTTAAAAGAAAAATAATTTTAACAGCCTAACATTTTAGCTGCATCCTCTGTCAACCGAAGGCTTCCAGATCACAACAGGTAGTATTATGCATGGTCGTAATTACGTCCCGCGCAAATACGCCGTGTGACCAGGGGCGGGGCGGGAGGTCGGGGACTGTATGCAGCGGGGCCAATGCACTTCGCCGGGGGGCCCCGGGGGGGGGGGACCCGGCCACCCCGCCACATTAGACTTGAATTGCCAGTGGCGCGGTATACCGCGCGTGCTAGGGTCAATTATCACATGACAATTAACTTCCACCGCCCGCGGCAGGCTTCGCGCAGGCGTGCGCAGTAGAGGATAGGATAAGGGGGTTTTAATCCATATGTCTCTATGAGAACTGTGAGATTACCATAACTGAATTGGGTCCGTTTTCCGGGCCCGTAATTGGCGGACACATCAGGCGCGTAATTTACTGGACCGAAATATGGCCCATTTAAGCCGTAGTGAACGATGGACTAAAACATTTATAACACCAGAAGTATAATTGTGTCCACCATAAAAAACAGTAGCAAATGACAAGAGACAATATTTTAGTGGAGCCACTATCTGTACTGATTAAAAAAATACTGTGAAAAATGTATTTTTATTTTTTGTGTGACTTTCTTTCACTCATACTATAAAAAAAACTCTCATGTAGAAATTACATAAATATTAAGCTTAAAATATCACTGAAAAAAGTGGAAAAAATTAGTAGAATAACTGAGCGCAAGAAAGCGTTATAGCTATCAAAACCTCGGCGCTGTACAATTCGGAAAATGAAAATGTAGCGCCGGAGCAACACAATCGGACTTGGTTTCTTCTGGGGGGGGGGGGTGTGGGGGGGGGGGGGGGGGGGGGGGGGGGGAGGTCACATTTGGTGCATTCTGTATAATGAATGAGTTTTCCACGCCGACAAGCGCTTGTTTTTTTTTTTCTTTTTTTATTACCATCTTCCAGTGGAAAAAACAATCTCCACGAGATGCGCCAATCAAACTTTTTAGCTTCGTTTACTTTGATGAGGGGCTGCCAATGTTCAGCTTTGAGTCTAAATCATAAGAGAATAACTTACAAATGCTGCCTCATCACATTCTATTGGTGACAAAGGAATTTTCTCCATGCGCTTTGCATTTTAGAAATTATTGACCTTGTGAGTTTTCTTCCCAATCACTCAATAGGCCGTGTATCACACGTGCTTATTTCGACGTGACGGATTTGTGAGCGGGCCAATCGCTCACAGATATCCGCCGTTAATAAGGGGCAGGGACGGGGGCGGGGCGTGACGGCGGCGGGCTTCCGCTCCCCGGTGCCCCATAGACAATGCATAATCCACGGCTCAGTATTGGCGCACATGGATACCATGTGCATTCACGATTTTCTCCCCACAGCCGCAGGATTTCGCCAGAGGGGCAGTGGATGTAGCGGACGAATCCACTGTTCTCTATGAGAGGCAGTGGATTACCGTAATGACGCCGACTGGATTTGGCGCCAATGTACTGCAGCGCAAATCCGGCGGGCGCAGGTAAGGCGGCCAAATCGCGCGGCAAAATAAGGCCGTGTGAATGAGTGCCTTAAAAAGGCGATTATTGCGTTAAGATCTAATGGTTGCTAAGGAATGTCATGCCCATTGCATAACCCCTATAAGACTTCTCCCGACTCTCTTTTGATAGGGGGCGGATTGGGTTCTCTGTCAGCAGTGACACCAAAAGACATTGCTGCCTATAGGGAGGGTTTGTGGCTCCAAGCTGTAGTTAACAGCTTTATTCTGTCACTGTGAATGACAGGGAGAAGAGGAAACCTCCGATCCTTGCGATAATAGACCTTTGATTCGTAGCATACCTGTGACTATAGCATGATCAATGGGGATTCCCCTGCTCCACCGGGAGCTTTGCGCAGGAAATCCCAGTGTCGTGATGAGCCTTGGGAATATCCTATATATTCAGGCTCAGGCCCATAGTGTAGCCCAGGCCAGTCTTCAAAGTAAGCCTACATTCAGGGAATACTGTGTGTTGCCCTGATAGCAGCCTGTGTTATACTGATACATAGGGCCACATGTTTGAAAACTGTCTAGGTCTAAAACTCACTTGGTTTCCCGTAGCAACCAATCAGGAGCTCATACGGTAAAAAAAAAAAAACCAACAAACGGATATCCCAAATAACTGAAAAGTTCTCAGGACACAAGGGAAATGTGCTAGAGCGCTCAAGGACGATAAAAACAATTATCTAAGAATATAATAGTTTTATGTTAAATATGAACCTTCAACGCATTTTTCGGCAAGTTAAACACTCTCTTCTCAGGATGTATCAACTGCTCAATCAAACAACTTAATTACCACCAATCTCATCTAAACACTAATATTAAAAACGACAGATAAGATAGATAGATCTGATATCTGTCATTGTTATATTATATTAACCGAACCAACTCATCAATTAGTTGACATAGCCTTCAGGTAACTAGTGCCATTGATTAAGATTCATGTTTCATAAAAAGTTCGAAACATTTTCCATTCATGAAAAGTTCTTCATTCCTAAAACGATGTATTCATTAGAGAACTATATAAACTTGTGTTAAAATCTATTTTAAAAACATTACGTTCAGAAACTGTAAATGTCATTCAATGATAAAAGCTACTAAAAGGTACTAAAAAATATATCAAACACACACTACACACCACAAGCACATATAGTGATATAAAGGAATATAGTAGGTATTATAATATATATACATATTAATAAATATTATACTATCTTATATAACACACACATCACATACACACGATACACTACACAACATATATAGTCACGACACACACATATATATATATAAGAATTACTCTATAATAGTATAAATATAGATATTATATATATACTATATATATACTGATAGTATATAATATATTATATATATAATATTATTAGATATGAAAAGACATTACATGCCCATACAATGATATACATAATCAGCATTAAATCGAATAAATACCAGGCTCCAAAAAAATAACATTTTTTATACACCAACTGCATTCAAAAAATTTTTAATTTTCGTTGCAATCTTCCGTGTGGTGTTTTAAGTGTATTTTAATTTAGAGATAAATAATACTCGTATCTCACGGCTACCATGACAATTTCTTTATTCTTGTGTTGTACATCCTCTGGAATATATTCCAATGGCTAGTATAACCACATCTAATTTTCATTGCTACTATGAATATCAAGCAGTGTCTGGGAAAGACTGTGGACGAGTCTACTTCGATGTTTTATACAATTGCTAGCGGTGCTCCTCATTTCTAACGTCTTGGCATAATAGTTTATTGTAGACTTTGCTTCTACATACTCAAGTATGCTCACAAAGCTGAGCATGTGATCCATGCGTAAATGACTAAAAGGAACTAGAGGCAGGTAAAGGATATCTTTTATATGAAAATCCTCATCCTGTTGAAGCTGAATTTAAAATCTATCACCTTCTTAGATGACATTCGCAACATTAACAAATGAAAGTGCCAGCGATGCATAAACTCCTAGGTGTTTCGCTCCTATCATGATTTCTCACTCTCTTTTTATTAAGCGTACAAACCGTGGCTTTTCCATGATAGATTGGTTTTAATTTAGAAGAGGGAGGCCAAGCATGTTTTATAAATAGTTTTGGCTCTCCTGTAAATAAATTTAAGACTGTTCAACGAGAAGTGGTTTCTTTTAAACCCCCTGGTTGTCACGCATTCGTGAGTATAAGTCCCCGCTATATGGTTTTTATGATAATATATTGAAATTTGCTTTATACTGGGCGAGAGCTAATGGGTTGATATAAGAAACGTCATTTCAAAAGGACTCTTCTTCTTTATTTATGCTTTTGATTTTATTTTCGTTTGATTCAAGATATTGCGCTTGTGTTTTAGACTGCCGGTCTTTCCGGCGAAGATCTCCTGTAACAAGTTTCTGGGAAAACCTTTTTTGAATGAATGTTTTCATTAAAAAAATCTGGCCTTGCTCTGTAAAAAGTTTTTTCTTTGGTACACAATTTTTCTTCAATTCGGTACTCGGCAATACTGTCCTGCATACGGAATATTTATTAACAACGTACCCATTTCCTCTGATGGTTTGATCTATAAGCCAGTAATTATTTGAAACGCATATGGCTTAAATGTGTGTTTTTCGATAGAGCAGTGCATTCATGGGTTCTCTATCATAGAGGTACACCGTCTAGAATTCTATTCAATTTCAGTTTTGTGAAATGAGAGCCGGTGAATTCCGTTCGGCAGTAAATAGCCGGAATTAAGAAACAAATTGTACAAAGAAAAAACTTTTTACAAAGGGGTCAAGGGCTGACAATTTTTTAACTGAAAAAATTCATTCAAAAAGGTTTTCCCCCAGTAAAAAATTGGTTACCGTGTGATCTCCTGGGAAAAAACGCGTTAAAATCACAAGCGCAAATATCTTGAAATCAAACGAAAATAAGAATAAAAAGATAAAAAAAAGAAAAGAGTTCGCTTTTGAAATGTAGTTTTATAAAATCTAAACCCATATTCAGGCAGTATAAAGAAATTTAAAATAAATCAATAAAACACCCACTTGGCATATCCTTATCTCTCAGACGAGACCCGTTTATTTCTAAAGAAAAAACTCTCTCATGATATGCAATCCAAAATTTTATTAGCAGGCGCTGCCAAAACTATTGAAAAATACATCTTGGCCTCCCTCTAAATTAAAACAACACATCATTGAAAAGCAGGTTTAACCTAAAAAAGCAATGTGAGAAATACAGAATAGGAGAAAACGCAAGGAGTTTAGGTGCATGTGGCCACTTTAATTTGTAAATGTAGCGAAGATCTATCCAAAGGAAGGAGAATACTGATTAAATCAGCATCACGGAGCAAGGAATTATTCATATAAAAGACGTCCTTGTCTCCTGCTCTAGGGTTCTTTATTGGTAATTTACTCTGATTACATAGCCAAGATGTGGCATACAGTATGTAGGGAAGGACTACCATAGAAATTAAGCCAGACGTTTAAGTGGACACCGCATATAATGATATAAACTATAGTAGAACCTCGACCACAGTCTTGCCGCAGACAACTGCTGTTGATACCATAATACAATGAATGTAGAATTGGGTTATACAGCCCATTGAATATATTCGTCATAGGAAGCTACTTCAAACAAATAAGAGGAAATTTGTAGTAGCCTTGAGATGTATTGATTTAAAAATTAAACCCACCCTAACAACGCGACACTGAAATATGAACGAAAATTTTGAAGTTACGTGGTGTAAAATGTTCTATATGGAGGCCTGGTATTTATTGATTAATCTGTATATGATCTATGATAGTATATATAGAACAATTAATATTGATAAAAGATGAATATATATACTATATATATACATATATTAACTACATATAGTATATAACTATAATATATATAAAATATACTATATATATATATATAATATATATCTAAATGTGTATTTATGTGTGTGAATGTATGTGTGTATAATATATATAAATATATATTTATAAATATAAGTGTGTAAAGGTATAATTTATTACCTCTTTTAGCTTGCTTTATCATATAGGTGGAAATTTACAGTTTTAAGAGTAATAGTTATTTAAATAGTATTTATAAACAGTTAATTACTAGTTCTATGATCCACGTTTTATAATGAACTTTTATGAATGTGGACATATGACTTTTTATGAATGAATCCTTAATCAAAAGGACTATGTGAGTAGTCAATCTACAGTATTGATGAGTTGTTGTTTATAACTTAACCAGGCATATTGAAGTCACATATTATCTAATCTGGCTTTAATTAGTGTATAGATGAGAATCGTAATATAAAGATGTTTGAATTGAGGAGTTGATACATCTGAGGAACGCGATGTTTAACTGCAAACGGCGTGAAGGTTCATTTTAAAATACTATTTTTTCTTATAGAGATAGTTTTATCATCCTGTGAGACGCTCTAGCACATTTTTTCCCCTTGCCTGAGAACTTTTCAGTTATATGGATATATCCGTTTTGCGTGTGTGTCTCCTTGGCGATTCGCAGGCGTGGACATCAAGAAGGCGGTAGGAATTTTGGAGGGGCCAGGAGTCCTATACAACCAGAACCGCCACACCGCAGTGAGGTGACACAAGCGACCAAGCGTTGCAGAAGCGGGGCTTAATTTGTAGAGCAGCTGCAATATGGTGAGGCACTAATTGACGCTCTCACATGTTTAATTAGAGGTGGTACAGTTATTATTTAAGAACATCAGTTCTGCGGCTTTGTTCTTTCCGTCATTTTATTGTGCAACCATGTGGGATCTCTTTTCTTTCCGCCTGAGTATCTCGGGTAGAGAAATTACTAGCATGTGGCACATATTTCTATGGCAATCAGAGCGTCATACAAGCCGAAATAAGAATAGGCAGAACACCTCCCTTTCAACCTTTCATTATCTATATAATGTTCTGGAAAAATGAGAGGGTGCATTTCCTTAACAGGGTTAAAATAGTCAAACAAAGGTGAATGTAACAGCGGCTAGACATGTTTACCTTACATTGTGGTCCCATAGTGTATATGTGGGTAGCATTTAACAGGAGTATACAGAAATAGGTCTAGACTCTCACATAACTAAGTGATAGAAAAGAAATGTAGGCAAGTAGTTATTCCTTAATGGGTTAAAAAAGTAAAAAACAAAAAAGTGTGGGAAAAAATAAAATAAAAATAAATATCTAATTGATAAATTATTGTGAATACGTTACACAAAAAAAAACAAAAAACCCTACACATATTTGGTATCCACAATAGGCGCTGCAAAACATACAATTAAATCTAATAAGATATTAGCAATTGTGTGATATGTCAATGGTGTAAAAAATAGTTAAGAAGACAAATTGAGAAAACTTTGTGTTTTATTTTTACCACAGCTGCAATTTTTTCAATTACATAGTAATCTTATAGTAAATACAAGTCTACGCGCCGCCTTATAAAAAATCACAACTTCTCCTGCATAAAACATGTCCTCAAAAAACTGCATCATTTGAAAAAGTAAAAAAGTTATGTATAAACGCTGGAAGGCAAAAACTACAAAATGTAGCTGCGTCATTGAGGCCTTGTAAGGCCGGAGGGTTAAGGGGGTTAAAAAATAAAAAGCACCAAATCTAGTCAGAGCTTCCAGAGCAATTTAAAAAAAAATGGTGCAGGTGTGCGCTGACGAGGCTGTAGTGCAATGCAAGCACAGAACTGGATGAGCAACACTCCTGACAAACACTGACCATAAGGATTATTGCATTTTGCATGCAGTATATTTGGAAATCTGAGGTTCTTCGCTCACATTTATGTTCAACACCGTGAGGGCCCATCCTCCAGGATACTTGAAGGGGTTCTCACCACAATGAATGTAGGCAAAGGTAAATGAGACAATTGCCAAATGCTTTGCTGCTCTTATTTTGATATCTTAAGGAAATAAAGGAGATTATATCTAATGATGGTGTACACAAGTTTTTCTAGGTTACCGACCATCTTTGTCTGATCTGACTGCTCCTAGCAGCACTTTTGACCATGATGACATTACTCCCTGCTGAGAGTTATCAGCAGCACAGAAGCTTGTTTGTTTAAGTAAATGACAGGTACTTCTTACTCTTTAGAACTTTGTAGCCTTGTGCTCTATAGTTTACATACCTCCTGCTCTCATGTCAGAGCTGATATGCCAATCACTGCTATAGACCTGCCCACAGCCTGACCAGGAAGTGTGATCCTGAAGCTGGCTGCAGCTCTGTTAAACAGCATGGTGAGACAACCCCTTTTAAGCATAGAGGCATGAATTGGCCCCAAGAGAGGTAAGAGTGTTTAGTGTAGGTCTCCATCTGAACTGAGGTCGCCTTGCCATTGGTCTATGGGCCTTCACAGTTTTGATAAAAAAGTGCACTAAGAACCTCAGATTTTCATATATAAAATATGTAGTAGAAATGCACTTTGAAATGGCCCATATATTCAGCGTTTATCTGTCTCTCTCTGTCTGCAGAGCTGTTGTTCCGTTTCTTTGTGTTTACATTTTAAGATATAGGGCCTTATGTATAAAAACTGTCTAGGAGGAAAAAGGTATTTGTTGCCCATAGCAACCAATCAGAGCTCAGAGCAACTGATCAAAGCTCATAGCCACTAATCAGAGCCCATAGCAACCAAACCAATCAGAGCTCATAGCAACCAGAGTCCACAGCGACCAAATCAGAGCCCATAGCAACCAATCAGAGCTCATAGCAACCAATCAGAGCCCACAGCAACCAAATCAGAGCCCATGGCAACCAATCAGAGCTCATAGCAAACAATCAGAGATCATAGCAACCAATCAGAGCCCATAGGAACCAATCACAGCTCAGCTTTCATTTCATATAGTTCTCTGGAAAAATAAAAACTGAGCTACCGGTATTTGGTCTGTTTTTTTCACTCAGGGGGATGGATTTTTTCTTCAGTTTGCGGATTCAAGCCCTACCCCTTCACACCTACATGTTCGTGTTCCGCCCGAAAACCGGGCAGAAGAATGAACATGTTCTATGTTTTTCGGACCACTGGCGGCCTAAAAAAAACATCCGGCAGAAAATCTGTTCAGTGGGGACTGCTGCAAGGATTTCCGATAAAGTCCATGTAAAAGGTTGGCAGTCGGTTTACTGACAGCATTCAAATCCGAAAACCATCTGTAAATCCGGCTGAAAACCTGCGCCATGGGGACAAGCCATTAGTCTGAGAGACAGAAAATAGGAAGCATGTCCAGGATATGGCACCTTGTATGGAGCCAGGTAAGGGCATGTCCCCATGTCCCCACGGATTATCTGACCGATATTTGCTCTGTTTTGGGGCCGTGCACATGGCCGCAGGGGGGTGGCTTTTGTCCGTGGTTTGCGGAGAAAAGCGCGACCCCCTTGCATTGAAATGTTCATGTTCCGCCCGAAAGCTGGGCGGAAGACATGTTCAATCTTTTTCAGACCGCCGGCGGTCTGAAAAAATATCCGGCGAAAATCCGTGCAGTGGGGACTGCTGCAGGAATTCTCCAGAGAGGTCCGTGTAAAGGTTTGTCAGCCGGTTTGCAGACGGCTTTCAAAACTGAAAACTGGCTGAAAAACCGGCCTTGGGGACAAGCGCTAAGGGTGGTATAACTGTTTTAGCCAAAGTGAAAAAAGTGAAAAGTGGATCCAGTAGAAAGGAGCAGTATTAGTCCACCCTTTATATTTGCCATTCCTTTTGAATCTTCTCCTGGGTGTGGCTCAAAAACTGCATTTTTTTTTTTTTTTAAAGCTGTGTGCAAAATCATCATTATGAAGTATTTTGTTTCCCTCAGAATATTATTTGTGTATGATATGGACGTAGCAGAGTTCAGCTTCTTGACTGTATCGCGGCTTTCTGTGTTATCTGCTCTTATCTCCAAACAAAGGCCATTGAAAAGTAGTGAAAAGTTCAGATCATGAACCATGATATCATCTCAGGGAAAGTTATATGTCAAGTTAATCTTTGCTACATCTGTATTTTATCACAAGATATTATAGACTTGACTTCAGGTTCACAGAGTTATTTTATAGACAGTTGGAAGAGCTCTATCAGTTTGTTCCCCATTTCATGACTGGCTTTCTTAATTTCTTTGTTCCTCAAGCTGTATATGATGGGATTGACAAATGGGGTGAAAACAGTGTACAGCAGAGCTAGGATTTTACTGACAATCATCGTCTGCTCCTTTGTTGGGAAAACATAAACGGTGAATATAGTCCAGTAGAATATGCAGACGACTATGAGGTGGGAGCTACAGGTGGAGAAGGCTTTCCTCCTATCAATGTTAGATGGGATCCTTAAGATAGTGACGATAATAACGGCATATAACACTATGATTACGATGCTGGGGATGATAACTAAGGGTAAACTCAGCAACGTAACCTCGATTTCAACAATGAAGGTGTCTGAACAAGCGTTTTCTAGCAGAGGAACGTAATCACAGAAAAAAATGGTCAATAATATTCGGTTCACAAAACTTTAGCTTTGCAGTTGTTATGATGTAAATCAACACAATGGAAAAACCTAACACCCAACACATGGAGGCCAACTTCACACAACGTCCGCTTCTCATTATAGAAGCATAGCGGAGGGGATTACAGACGGCCATGTACCTGTCATAGGACATCACTGTGAGGATAAGACACTCGGATGCTTCAGTGGCCCCAAAGAAATATAACTGAGTGATACAGTCAGTGAAGGCAATGGTCCCCCCATTGTTCAGGAGGATGTGGAGCATTTTAGGAACAACATCCGTGGTCAAGAAGATATCATTAATGGACAGCTGTGTGAGGAAGAAGTACATTGGGGTGTGGAGGTTCTTGCTGGTGGACACCAGGGTGATGATCAGGAGGTTCCCACATACAGCAGCGGTGTAGATCACCAGGAGAAGAAAGAACAGGAAAATCCTTAGGCGTTGGCTGCCTTGAAACCCTAACAGGAAAAACTCAGTTACCTCAGTCAGATTGTTTCCCTGGATTAAGTGAAAAAAAGAGAAGTTTTGTGAAGTATTCATTGTATAATATGGCATCCTGATGTACAGTGCACTGAGAATGCTGAGATTTACTATGTTCTATATACTATTATTATTATTATTATTATTATTTTTTATTATTAGTGTGTAGTTGAAGTTTATAGGAGTACGAGTAGTGTATAGAAGAGTAATAGTAATAGTAGTTGTAGGAGTGGTAGCAATGAAGTAAAAGATATAATAATGATAATAATGGTAGTAGTAGGATCAGTAATAGTTAAGGTAGTATTAGAAGGACAGATACAGATGTTGCAAGGATAAACTTCACAGAAAATGGATCACACGTTCACGATACAGAAAGTTATCTCAGCTTGTGAATGCTTTTTCAATGGCTTTAGCTGTAATTTAAGAATAGATAACATGGAAAATCAAGATATCATGGTCATGATATTATTAGTAGTAACAGTTAAACTATGCCAAAACTGTAATATTAGTAGTGGAATAGTAGTAGCAGTAGTATTAACAGTATAGCCTCTAGTACATAGTTACATATAGTTACATAGTTGCATAGTTAGTACGGCTGAAAAAAGACACATGTCCATCAAGTTCAACCAAGGGTGGGGAAAATGTGTGTGAAGGGAGAGAGACAAGGAGTTCAAGCCAAACCTCCCCACTGGTGAATACCCTGAAACCCACAAGGCAAGAACCAATCAGCTGCAGGGAAGACCCTATCTCTGACCCCAGAGCCTCAACCAGCCAGGATCCAGAATTTTACATGGCTATTTACATATTAATATTTTTTTTGTTCCAGGTAGGTATCTAAGCCTTTCTTGAAACTCTCTATGGTTCCTGCTGTGACCAGCTCCTCAGGCGGCTGTTCCTCAGATTTTTTGGTCTTTCAGTTAAGTACGCTCTTCTCCTCTGGTGATTTATTCCTTTTCTCTCTAGCCGAAGGGAATGTCCCCTTGTCTTTTGAGGGGGCTTTACATGAAATTATTTTTCCCCATACTTGTAGAGACCATTTATATATTTATATAAATTAATCATGTCCCTCCGAAGCCGTCTTTTCTCAAGACTAAATAATTTCAATTCTTCTAACCTCTCCTCATAACTAAGATGCTCCATTCCACTTATAAGTTTGGTTGCTCGTCTTTGCACTTTCTCTTTGCTTTTATTACATCTTTTCTATAAACTGGAGCCCAGAACTGAACAGCATAAGCAGCTGTAAACATACAAGCAGTAAAAGTTGTAGTAATACCACTACTACTACTGTTACTACTACTATTCTACTATGACTACTACTAATACTACTACTACTACTACTACTACTACTACTAATAATAATAATAATAATAATAATAATAATAATAATAATAATAATAATATAATAGAAGTAGTAGTAGTATTAAATAGAAAGTACCCTGTACTGCTACTCCTTTTACCACTAATAGTGTTACTACTACTAATGTAGGAATAGTAGTAGTAACAATATTAGTGGTAAAAGGAGTAGCAGTACAGGGAACTTTCTATTTAATACTACTACTATTATTATTATTATTATTATTATTATGATTATTAGTAGTAGTAGTAGTAGTAGTAGTAGTAGTGGTAGTAGTATTAGCAGTCCAGCCACTAGTATAGGCAGTAGCAGTGATTTGTTGTAATACGAGCATTAGTAGTAGTAAGACTATTAGTAGTAATAGAAGTAGCAATACAGGTTATAGGTTAAGTAATAATGTAGTAGTAATATTAGAAGCAGCAATATAAATAATATTATAAGTAGCAGTAAAATAGTAGCAATAGAAGTGGTAGAAGCAGCAGTACAGATAATAGTCTAAGCAGCAGTAGAAGTAGTGGTGATGGTAGTAGTGTGACATTGGAATTTAAGCACATATATATCAAATACAGTATATAAAGCTGCTTGTGGCTCTGTGAAACAGTGCGGTAAGAAAACCCCTTTAACTCCATAATGTGACACAGCACAAACAAGAAATGAGTGAACAGTGAATTTAGCTGCATTAGACCTAGTATTAAATAGCAAGAAGCTCCTAAAGGCTTGTTCACATGGTCGTACTATACCTCTGTGCAATGTTTGAGCTGTGTGGAGCTGGCATACTGAACACATAGAAGTGTATAGGATTCCTCTCCACCTCAGTTTTATTTTTTTTTATTTTTCTGAAAAAAGGAAAACAGCGGAGTTTGGAGGAAAGCAGATTTGGTCATCAATCCTTTCAAACTTCTTTTATTGTGCCCACGTCCGCCTACAGAAGAGTGGGCAATGTTTTGACCTAACTATTAAAGAGGTAATACAACTACTCTGCAGGCCGACTTGGGTGCAATAAAGGAAGTTTAAAAGGAAGGAAGCTGCTGCTATATTCTCAGTTCTTGGCTGAGTTCTGAAGAGGGTGAGGATGGTCCTCTGCTGGTGGCGGGCATCCCATTGCATCGAGCTGTCTGGATCCAGTGTGGATTTTGGTGGAAAGTTGCATGGAACTTGCCATTATTGCCGTACAGTCCCTGACAGAAGTTCTGTCGCTTATCCATGTTGTGGAAACCAAAGCTTATAACCTGACTTAAAATTCATCCATTGGTTTTAGAAATGACTCGTATGAAAGCTGAAACCCTCCCAAATGAGGTTTATTTAACAAAAAATAAATTTGCGTCACTGCTGAAATATTGATCATGCATGGAACACAGAAAGGTCAGATTTTGGCAAGATAAAAGTTTTGTCGCCTTGTCGTATAATGCACCCAATCCTAGTTTACAGCCTCACCTGTGCTCACTAATTGATGGGTTAATTAGTGGGTGTGTATAAAAAGAACTCTAGCAACCCAGACCTTCACTTGAACTACAACTTGACCTCTGACAACATGCCAAAAATCCACCCTGCGACCAAGCCTTGATTATCAAGAGGCTGAAGACCAGATCCACTGCAGAGGGGGCTGGCACCTTTAATATGTCTCAGCGTCAAGTACACATAATTTAAAAAAGATTTCAAGAGACTGGAGATGTTTTTGACAGGCCCAGGTCCGGCAGACCCCGGAAAACAACTACTCAGAAGGAACATTTGTTGGTTCGAAAATCAAAAGCCAGCCCTTCTTCCACTTCAGCACAGCTCCAATAGGCCTGGTAACCTCAAGTCCCTGTGTCAACTAGAACAGTTTGTAGGATTCTATCTCGAAATGGCCTCCATGGTCGAATCAGTGACCAGAAGCCGGCACTTAACAAAAGGCAATTAAAAAACCATGTGGCATTTGCCAAGGCCCACAGCCTGCTAAACAGATGGACTTTGGAAAAGTTGTAGAAGGTGGATTTCTCAGATGAATCTTCAGTTGATTGAATTACACCACGGCTGCCGCAAATACTGCAGGAGAACTACTGGAGCCCGTATGGAGTGGAGCCCGTATGGATCCAAGATACACCCAGAAAACAGTTAAGTTTGGTGGTGGAAAGATCATGGTCTGGGGTTACATTCAGTATGGGGGTATGTGAAACATTTGCAAGATGGAAGGCAATATCAATAGACTAAAATATCAAGAAGTATTAGCTACCTCTTACATTCCCTATCATAAAAGGGAGCAGGATGCAGCAGGATGGTGCTCCATCTCATACATCCATCTCTACATCAAAGTTCCTCAAGGCAAAAAAGGGATAAAGGTGCTCCAGGACTGGCCAGCCCAGTCACAAGACATGAACATCATTGGCATGTGTGGGGTAGGATAAAAGGGGAAAGCTTGGAAGACAAAACCAAAGAATCTTGACGAACTCTGGGGGGGCATGTAAGACTGCATTCTTTGCTATTCCTGATGTCTTCATCATAAATTGTATGAAAAACATTGTCGAAATGCATGGATGCAGTCCTTCAAGTCTGGAAGTCACACAAAATATTAAATATGGCTCTAATAGCAACCACAACTTCATTCACCAATGTTAAAGAAAACATTATCTTTGTATTTGAAGTGAATTAGTTATTTTTGATTTTCACATTATTTTAATTCTATGGGCGACAAAACTTTTGTCTAGCCAAAATCTGACCTTTCTGTGTTCCTTACATGATCAATTTTTCAGCAGTGAAGAAAATTTTTTTTTGTTAAATAAACCTCTTTTGGGGGGGTTTCAGCTTTCATACGAGTCATTTTTAAAAACCAATGATGAATTTTAAGTCATGTTATAAGTTTTGGTTTCCCACAACGGGATAAGCACAGAACTTTGTCGGCACTGTATGTTTATATTATGAGACACTCTTCAGGAAAACAGCGGTAAGGGGAAATGAATTGAAGGATGGTCAGGGCCTCACGAGCAGACCCCAAAACAGAGTGAAAAGACATGGCCCCAAACCCACGATCTCCTTTTGGAGGGCCCGGCTCTTTAATAGGTCACCCCCCAAACCAAAGACTAAGGCTAATAAGCAAGTGCAGCACAAGACATAGACAAAGACAGAAACAATAAAGGGGGTCAGTCTGCAAGGTAAATACCGGGGTTTGGGGGGGGCCGGGAGAAAAATCACAAAGAGAGAATGGTTGTAGAACAGCAGGGAAAAGTTTACTAGAAAAGAGCTTAGAAAAGGAAGAGCTAGCTACAGGCAGAAAACCTCTATAGCAGGCAAGGATGGTTGGTAGTGTTGAGCGGGTTTTATTATGAAAAAGTTGAAATCGGCACGTTTTTTATGTTGATCGAAATTTTTAGATATGCGATAATTTGGGTTAAAATCTGTGCACCCATCTATTAAGATCGCCCCCTTTTTGGGGCCTTCCTGTCATTTTGGGGGCCAGCAAATAGTTACGAATAACGGGTGAGATGTGTGTGCGCGTCATGACTGGGATGTTAGGGTTCATTGGCTGAAAAATCACATGCCTCGTTTTACATAAACGATTTTCCCTGTTCAGCCTCAGTGTCTCCAGGTCTAGAGCAGAAGGAATGCGCTTGTTGTGCCACATCAGTGAAATTATTCTATTTTTCACTGAGAAACCCTCTACTATTAGCTGTGATCCTTAAAATTTAGTTGATTAGAAAAGGGAAGTTTTTTAGGGGTTTTAGGGAGAGAATTTTAAAGGGCATCTACCCCTGTAAAGTACGGGGGGAGCGGGGGGAGGCCCCCGGGGCGAAAAAAGACAAGCTCAAAAGAAAATGGGTAAAGTTCACCCAAAACTTAGTGTAGACATTGCACTGAAAAAGCTTTTTTATTACAGGTTTCTATTGAAATATTTCCGGAATTTGGGCGCCTGAATTATAGGTACCTCTTTTCTTTAACTGAGGTCTCTTTTTAGGTGCAAAACTCCACTTTTTTTTTCGTATAATTTCAATAGGGGGTTCATTTTCAATTTTGCCCATTCCCCTTTTTGATATACCAAATTCACTTAATTTGAATCCAGCAATTTTTTAAATCACCACAGGGGAATTGAAAGGTGCCAAAAAAAAACTTGTATTTACAATCATAACGATAGTGTTTTGACTTTGGGGCATAAGCTTTGTTCATTGAGGCGCTTTCACTTAAATCTGAAACCAGCAATTTTTAGTCAACAGGGAATTAAAAATGCCAAAAAATCTTGTTTTTATCGAAAACATAACAGATCGGTTTTTTGACTTTGGCGCACTCGCTTTGTTATTGAGGGAGCTTGCACTTAAAAACTGAATACAGCAATTTTTTATCCCCCCGGTTTAATTTATAGGTGCCAAAAAAACCCTTGTATTATCCGAATACATTTCAGATAATGTTTTTTTCCTTTGGTGCAGGGCCGCTTTGTTTATAATCTATTTGCAGTTAAATTTGAATCCCCAACTTTGTAGTCACCACAGGTAATTATAGGTGCCAAAAAAAATTGTATTAACCGAAAACATTTTAAATACTGTTTTTTTTTTACTTTG
>JAODAL010059984.1:0-21146 GCA_025379985.1 Phyllomedusa bahiana | reverse complement strand
CCTTTGTATAGTATAATGATGTGCCTAATCTAGGCGCATAGCAAAATGTAGGCGCATAGCGTATCATTGCTAGCATATTTGATGCGCCTACTTTAGGCGCATTCAAATGTGTCGTGCCTGGTGTATAATGCTCCTAGTTTTGGTGCATGACAGTTCATATATAGAGAATAAGGCTTCAACAGTTTTTTGCTGTAAAATACATACACCAAAAAAATGCCGCAGCACTAATGGGACATGTCACCCTGAGTTTTTATTGGTTGTCTATTGTGTTCATTACATACCTGAGATTACTTTTATCTTTAAAGTTTGGATGAGGACATCTATTTCGATGATACTGATGGATACATGGCTCTTGGAGGCAGCAAGTATGTGGTTGGAATTGATGGCTTCTTTGGACCTGTGAAATATTATCGGCTCAAGGCTCTTCAGACGGATCAGGTATATGTAAATCTATTTTACGTTCCTCATGCTCATTCATAGAATCATGTTAGCACTAAAGCATGCTTTGCTGGAAAGATCTACTAAAACATGGCATTAATATCTTTGAGGATGGGCTTTGTCCTGACCTCAGTTTTGCCTGTGACTGTTGAAAAATCATGTGACCAATCGGCAGCCGTTTGAATTATGTACTTCCTTTTTCCTGTCAGAAAATAGGCCAGTGATTTTCTTGCAATCACTGGAAAGATTTGGGTTAAGCTGGAATTGTCCAACCTGAATCTGAAGTGCAACACAAGAGTCCACTGTTAGAACTGGTGAAACACTACCTGTAAAGACCACCCATGCTCAAGAACTTGTTTGCCCTATTATACTTTGATTAATTATTATACTTTAATTAACACAATTTACCCCTTTTCTAGAAAATTGTATGTACATTAATTAATTAATGGATGCCAGGCAACTTCTTCTACTCGTACCTTGCCCCGAATACAGATAGTGGGGCACCATTATTAACACTCGGGCTTATTTAACAAGGCAGTTGAGCCAGAATTCTGGCCCAATTTGCACTAAAAATAACATGCTCTACACCACTTTAGACACTTCTCTGCCTCCTCTGATAAAAGGGGTGTGGCCTCAGTAAAATGGGCATGGTTTATGGAAGGGCGTGGCTTATTGTGCAACACCGTGTGCCAGAAAAATTTTGCTGCAGCTAGTGGCATAAAGTAAGCCAGCTTAGAAAAAATGTAAAGTTAGACTTGACCATTCTTACATGGGGCAGATTTATCAACACTGTGAAAAATAAGACGCTATTGATACATTTCCCACACTGCTTAATGCTTAGGGGGACATGTATAAAAAGTGTCTAGACTTCTTTGTTGCACATAGCAACCAATTAGAGCTCCCTATTCGTTTTACCAGAGCCTTATTTGAAATGAAAGGGGAGCTCTGGTTGGTTGCTATGGGCAACAACGAAAGTCTTACACCGAGACAGTTTTCGTATATATAAGACCCTTAGTGTAAACTTAGTCTAGACAGTCTTAGAATATGGCACATTTATCGTAGCGTTCATAAATCTGGAGTATGTTTAAACAATCTAGTCTTGAGTTTACACCTTCTATTTGTGGGCTTTCTTTGGAGAACATTTAGTATGGCCATTGCGCTAGGATTCTGGTGCAAATTTGTGCCGAAAATACTGTTGTATCTGCTTTACACTATATTTATTATGTATTTTATACAGTTTCTAGACACTTCTGTGCCTTGCTCTACAAGGGGTGCGGTGTCAGTAAAAGGAGTGCGGTTTCACTGAAATGGGTGTAGCTCATACAACTCTCCCGCTTTTGGGGGGGGGTTCCGCTAATGGGGGTCACCACCCACCACCTCGGCAGAGTCGGCGAACCTCCTGCCGCCAGTAAGCAGCGGGGGTTCTTTGAATGGCTGCGGCGCCAGAGTAGCGTCGGGACGCTACTCAGGCGCCGCCGGGCCGTTCCCACAGGCGGGTGAATCGCCCGCCGCGGCCGCTCACCCGTCCGGCGAGTCTCACTGTGCAGGTAGGAGGCAGGAGGGATCGTTCCCCTCCTCCCTTCTCCCCCTGTATGTACTGCGCCGATGTGCGCGGTGTACATACAGATCAGCGTCGCAGGGGGAGTGACGCGCGACTGCACTCACTCCCCCTGCGATGGAGGGAGAGCTGGAGCTGGACGCGCTGCAGGGAGCCTGGTGAGGTAAGTGGCTTTTATTATTTTATTTTTATTAGCTATAGGGGGGCACTGTCTAGCTAATGGGGGCAATACCTGGCTACAACTGGGGGCTCTACCTGGCTACAAAGGGGGCTCTAGCTGGCTATAAGAGGGCTCTACCTGGCTACAATGGGGGCTCTACCGGGCTATTAGAGGTCTCTACGTGGCAGTACGGGGGCTACAACGGGCTCTACCTGGCTACAAGGGGGCATCTACTTGGCTACAAGGGGCATCTACCTACCTGTAAGGGGCACTACCTGGTTATAGGGGGCTACTACCTGGCTATAAGGGCACTACCTGGCTAGAGGGGGCATCTACCTGGCTTTCTTCCAAAGCCGCTATGCAGTTAGGTGGAGTGGCTGTGGCTTTTTGAAGGGGCGTGACACACCAACAAGATGGGCGTGTCCATGCAAATTTCTTGCCGCGACGCGCGTAGCGCTCCGCCCCGTTGAATCTCCTGCTTTTCCACATTCAAAAGTTGGCAAGTATGGTGTAGTTTAGAGTATAATGCCATGCTCCAAAAACAAAGCGTAAAAATTGTGGCACAAATTTAGTGGCATAAAGCAAAACAACAAAGGTGTCAACTTAGGGTGATATGTATGTACGGGGCTTTGTTTGTTCTCTAGATTTATAATCAGGCACACTCCAAAATTAGGAGCATTATCGGGCGCCCGCAGCACTTTGTAGCGCGCCTGAGATCGGGAGCTTTCTGGGGGCGTCGCACCGCAACCGTATGATTCTACATATTTATAACGGGAGGACGGCAAAACTGGGCGCATTATTGCTGGAACACTAGTGGTTTACCTGAGCCTGAGTTGCGTAGTGGAACTAGAATACGCTAAATCTATGACCCGCAGTAGAACAGGTCACTATATTCAGGTACATTCTACACTACTAATGTGTGCAAAAAAATTGTATACATACATACATGTCGCCCTTAGACTAGACAGTCTTAACATGCGCCAGATTTCTTAACACTATGACAAAAGTGGTGTATTTTAAAACTGTCTTGTCTAAGTTTACACTGTCTAAGGATTAGGCAGTATTGATAAACCTGGCCCTTTGTGGCACTAATTGCACCAAAATTTTTATGAAGCCATGACCCTTTTACAGAGGTCACACCCCTTTTGTCAGACAAGGCGCAGAAGTGTCTGGAAACTGTCTGAAACACATAAAAAATGTGGTGGGAAGCAGGTACGACATTAATTCTCGCACAATTGTCATAAAAATGTGCCCCAGTGTACAAGCCACCTATGCAATCTTGTGTCCGCAGCAGATGTTAATGTGAATAAGATTTTTAAAAATCTTTCACATTTTTAGTCTCAGTGCTTCCTGTGTTTCAGGGTTTCATGGTCTTTTCTGCAATTCTCATACGTCTGTTTTTGTGAGTACTTGCAATTTACATAAAAGATTAGGGCTAGAGCAGCTTTTATTAGAGCTGTTCCTCCATCATTCTTTTTGCAAATGTTGAACAGAACAACAATCGGGTGTTTCCATTGTCCTTGTAAATGGAGCGTGTCTTTACATGGCCCTAAACCCTTTGTAAATACTGGATTAACAGATATCTGCTGAAATGCTAGTTCTCCAGTCGACCTGAACCACATAGTGCCGGGGTGTCAAACTGCTGCCCTCCAGCTGTTGGGAAACTACAACTCCCATCATGCCCACTGTTATAATTATACAAATGCTTGATGGGAGTTATAGTTTCCCAACAGCTGGAGGGCAGCAGTTTGACACTTGTGACATAGTGAGTCAAAATGATTTACGCATCTTTTAATGTGAACGAGCAAAAAAATGTAAATTATAAAAATGGGAATGGTAACCCCCGTTTTCAATATTTCCTGCAAATCCACAGCAAAAGGGCAGGGGATCTTTGTTGGCCATGTTCACACGCTTAAAAGGGGCCGTATTTCGGCCCGTAATTACGCGCCGAAGGGCCAAATTACGGGCCAAAAACGGCCCTTCATTTCGGAAAACACGTTCTCATAGAGAACTAGGATTACGTCTCCCCCCCCCACCGGCGAATCCGCCGGGGGGGAATAATTCACCCGTCCTTTCTAGCGGCGTATCGCCCGCTAGCAGTGTAGTCAATGGGCGGCGAAGTCCGGCCCCCTGCTTTTTCCCCCGTCCCCCCCCGCCCCGTCCCCACGGGTAATTGCGGGGGAATTTAGTCCCGCAAATTAAACCGGGAACTGGGCCCTTTGGGAGTTCACACGGCGTGTTGAATCCATGTTTACATACATTTATAGATGTGTGTTTAGATCCGTGTTTCGAACCCTAAACTGACCCAAAAACATCTAACATTGAGCAGTGGGATTTACATTGCTTTTAAAAATTTTCAGAGTTCAACAAATTGTCTGTTAAAACTTTCCAAAGAGGCAGCAGGAGCCCTATTTAAAACAATAGGGTGTGATCCTGCTGCGGCCAAAACGCATCCAAACACGCACGTGCTTGTTGGATGCATTTTGGATCGGATTGAAGTAGTGCTTTTGGATGCGATTTTCGGATCTAAAACACCATGTAAACATCCCCTCACAAAACTCGGAAAAATAGGCAAATCTGATAACATAGACTTTTAACTAAGCGGAAGAGAAAATCATTCATCAAGGTCAATGTGGAAGGTTACTAGGAAGAAAACATGTAATGATAGGAAATCCCTTCTCATTGCTATTTGTGTCGTTGCAGATATCCAACGCTTTCCCGGATGATAGGATTTACCATCAGATACAAGATTACTATAACAAGTGTCTGCATGTCAGAGAGATAGTAAGCTTACATTCTAGTATTCTACAGGACAAACATGACCTGGAGACGAAGTGTAAGTGCTAGGAATGAGTCTTGTGTATATGTGTATTATGTGCATGTGTTACCTCTTACCTTTTTTATTTGTTTGCAGTTTATCAATCATTATAAATAATAACATTATAGTGCAGTACATACTGTATTGTTATGGGGATATTAAATATGTCTATATTATTTTATATCCTTCAATAAATATCTAATATGTATTTATTGTGAAAAGAAAAAGCTTTTTTTTGCTTTACTTCACTTCCTGTTTTTAATTTTTTTATACGATAAATGCATTTTCTTAATGAACACATATATAAAAGCTATGTCAGTTCTCTTCCTACATTAGGCAGGGAATCCCTATGTCTCCCACAAAGAGGCATCCACCCCCTTATCATGGGGCTTCACAGATACTGATTTAGCTAACACAGTTGCCAACCTATTTTTTTTACAAAAATCAGACAGGCAACATTTTTACGGACAAAATAGAAAACTAAAATGAGTGATGAATATGAGTAGTAGTCTTGCTGGAGTATGTCCTTGTTTAGTTCAATACAGGTTCAACTTAATGCTGACCATGACCGTAACTCTAGCCCTAATCCTCACCAAAACCATCCATGTTTAGGGTTAGGATTTTTTTTAATTGGGTTTTAATGGGTTAACTTTCCTTACCCAGTCGCTGGTCCTGCAGTGCTATCACTCTCCGTTATTCCCGGTCCATTGTTACAGATGTAACCTGAGTGTGATGTGGGACTGGACGTAATCTCAGAAGGAAGTGTTGTCACAGCCTCAGTGCCACAGAGGAAATTGATAAGTTAAAGGGGTTTTCTCATCAGTCTGTTTTTACAGAGTCTGCTGTTCCTGGCCAGCTTCAGGTTGCTCCTTCCTGGAAAGGCTCTGGCTGGTTTTACAGCAGTGACTGACACTTCAGCTGTGCTATTCCTAGCTGAGCCTGTTAAAAGGACTTTGATAATGGAGGGAGTTTTACAGCAGGGTAGAAGGCTACAGAGCTCTAATGGGTTTAAGTTTATCAGTAAGTGAGACCTCCTTATCCGCCTACCACTGGCTTTAACAGCACAAAAAATATGTTTTGAGTATTTAACATTGTTACCTTGAAAGAATATGTGAGTGGTACCAACTATATCTGTTTCATTGTTGGATATTGATGTAGTATTTTCTCAAACATTTTCTCCAGTCTGTCAGTATATATGAATATCAATTCCCTTTGCGGAAAAAAACTTTTTGTAAATATGGATATTGGTACATACAGATGGGGATTTACCTATATGATCATTATTTCATTATTAGTGCACTTTATTTGTAGTAACAAAACACTAAGGGCGACATGTATGAACGGGGCTACGCCAGTTTTCTGCTGTACTTTGAGCTAAAAATAATGTATGAACAGGTGCACTCCAAACTTTGGTGTGATAAGTGCCTTTGTAATGTGCACTTTTTAAGACACTTTTTAGTGCGCCAAAGATTTGGAGTGTTCCGGGGGCGTGTCCTACCATGCACCACATTCATAGGATTAGATACATATATGAATGTTGGACACCAAACCTAGGTGCAGAACAATTAGAACAGGCAGACCAGGCTAAAGGCCTGAGCCTGAGTTTTCATAGTGGAACTACAATGTGCCTGTATGTATGAACATATATATATATATATATATATATATATATATATACAAAAACACACATATTTCTCTGATAATATTATTGAATGTGGGTGTAGTATAATAATAAAATAGTGTCAAAGTTTATAAGCAAGTATGGATTGTGAAGGGAAGGATGCAAATAATTAATTCACATTTCTGGGATGTGAGATGGCTCATGGCCTATTTACCAAGCGTATGAGTTTTATGCATCGGACACAAAAACATACACATTGAGTAAATAGGGCAAGCTACACTGTTATGCTGCTCCTAGTGACTTAGCAGGATTGATGTATTCATGTAAAGTATATGATTGCACAATCTAGAGGTAGAAGGTAAAAGAGGGGCAGACTAGATGACAATCTGCTATTATACTATACAGCATAATGTATATGATATTTATAGAAATGATCTTTCATATTGCATAATTGTAACCAATGTAATGTATTGCAGGTCAAGCAAATAATTATTACAGGGACCTTTATCTAAAATATGTAGGGAGACCAACCACTCAGATGGTTCCTTGGACACAAGAGGAAAAAAATAAATACAGCAATTTGTTCTGGTTGCTGAGTGCTAGTGATGGGGTTTCCTGGGGTAAGTATCGCCTTGAGTACTGTCTCAATGTCAATTGTAATAATACATGAGGACCAGTATAAGGTCTCAATCTGCATGTTAACATTTTGATACTAGTCTATTGTTAGACAATGTCGTTATTTGTTCTTTCTTGGCCTGCATAAGTTAGAATATCACAGAAAAGGGCGACTACAATATTTCATCCAATGGGATGCTTTTAAAAATTATCTATTAAACAAATGGCATATTTGTCTATGGGTGACAGATGCCAGTGTATGTCTTTATGGCTGCACTTTCCAGCATTTAATTCCTTGGCATTTTTCCCTGTGAATCTCTATGATAAGCCGCACTGGGCTCTACAATACAGTGACTCATGACCTGCAGCTGTACATGGTTTTCTTAATAGAAACTCATTTTTTGTGACAAGACAACTGACATCTCAAAATTTGCCGCTGGTAAAAACCAGGATCCAGAGATTTAATGTAGAGATGACCAAGCTGTTTTCTGATGTAGATAATCTTCTTTATTTGACACACGCATCCAAATTAAGTTGTGTCACTTCAGCAATGAATCTCTTTGCACATCTGAAATACTTGGTAGCGTGATTTAACTTTTTTTTTATCACATATACATCAATTTCCAGATTCAAGTTATGCAGTCAATAATGGAATTGAAATATACAACCGGTCTTGTAGTTAAAGTCCATATTTAATGTATATATTCTGATTACTCCATTATTACCCGAGCCAAGGCATCCTTGGTTGGGTTCACACCCGCACTATGTTTTGGAGGCAAATTCTCCTGTTTTCAATTTTTTTTTTTTTACTATTTTCTCTCGTATTACAAAAAAAATAGAATTTAAAAATTACTTAAAAATAAAGCCTGACAGGTCACGGAAAAAAGGTGAAAAAATTTCTAGACTGAGTCAGAAAAAACATTATAGTGTTAAAATCTGCATGTACTAAGAAAAAGGAAAATGTGGCGGGCAAGAAAGGGTGGGAGGGGAAAAAGACTCAATCAGAAACTGTTAAAACTGGCCTTACTCCCTGAGAGGTATATCCCAATGCCCTTTTTTTTTTGCCCCGACCTCCCTGCCCCTTTTTGTACCTAATTGTCCCTATTTTTGATGTAGAAAGTAGATTTATATTGAGACATTCACTATATTGACTTGGAAAGTGCCTTTCTGGTTGCTAATTGTATAAAGGCCAATATTGTATCTTATTTCATTATTTATTGAAACCATGGATGTCAAAAATTCATCTATAATTTTTTGTAAGTTAAAATGAACTTTGGATTTTGTGTTTTTTTTAGAAAAAAAATTGTGATACCCATAAAATAACAATGATCTTTAAAAACTCTAATTGTGTCCCATTTTTATTCTTTCCAGAAATGTTTTACTATATCAGTCAGATGGGTGTTGCCATTCCAGTTTTCAGAGGGGTGTGTCCTTGCACACACTGACTCTGTCAGCCATGATTGGAAAAAAGTGACTGGTGGGGGCACACCCTAAATTGGTAAAAAACCACTGTAAATTATAAGAATTTCTAGAAAGAATAACAGAGAAACCACGTAACATAGAGATTTAAAAAAAATGTCGTTTTAAATCAAAATTGTTGTTCGACACAGACATAACAGGAATGACCACAGGCCCTCTTTAACCCCTTAACAGCATTTGACCTAAACTTATAGGTGATGGGTGCCAGCTGCTGATTGCAACTGACACCTGCCGGTAACACCAGATAACAGTCGGCTTTGTCCTCTGATGTCCAACCCTTTGAACACCATTTCAATCACAATAGTGGGGGGATCAAATGCATTTGAAAACAGTGCCATGCACCATTTCTCACTCCAGTCGGCACCCCCTAGATTGCATGGTGTCGATTGGTTGACTAGGTGCCTGAAAGCCTTGTGAAGGCTTCCATCGCTGCCATGTTTCCAAATTCCAAAATTGCGCATCCCCTAAAAATTTAAATAAGTGATCAAAAACCTTGCATCTATCCGAAAATGGTAACAATAAAAAGAACACTTGAGCCAACAAAAAATTTCCCCCTCTCTTATGTCTATAGGTAGAAGTACAAAAAAGTTATTAGTCGCAGAAAATGGCGCTGCCATGCAAATCTCAAAAATAGAAAATGTTTGGAGATTTTTTTACGGTACCAAAACATAATGGGGAAAACCCCACACGGCTATTTTTGGGTCAAACAAACCTTCAATACAGAGAATAACATTTAACCAAAGTGCCTATGCCGTAAAAACATAACCCCTGCAAATAAGGCGCAAGTAATTTTTTTCACATTTCACCCCACATATAATTTTTTTGCAGTTTCCCACTATATTAAATGGGGCAGTGAATGAAACCATTAGAAAGTAAATCTTATCCCACAAAATAAAAGCCCCCAGGTCTATAGATGGAAAAGAAAAAAAATTATGGCCTTTTAAATAGAAAGGGAAAAAAAAAAACGGTTACCAAAATAAAAAAAAAGCTGTGTCCTAATAAAATTCCTGCATAACAAATGTTTTTAATTGGTTTTGTTTTTTTTTCTATTAAAGGTTTAAAGGTTTTGGGCCGGGGTGCTCTTTGTCAAAGGGGGGCACTTTTGCATTGATCCATAAACCCATGGGAAGAGCGAAACTTCAAGCTCTTAGGCCCTGGTGCAAAAAATAAAAATGGGCCCCCCCAGTTTACCATGCACCCTTTTAAAATTTCGGTTTCTTCTTATGGGGGCGGGGGGCATTTGGGCCCCCTCGGGTGCTGGCCAGTAGCGACTGCTACCCCGCTGCACCCCCGTAACACGCCCCTGCCATGGCCCCAAACCAGTGTCAGGGTGGGGGTTTTTCTAGAGGTCCCCAAAAAAAAATGGAGTTGAAATCTGGGACCCCTATTGACTGTTTTTTGGGGTCACCCGGGAGTTTTTTTTAGGGGGCCACCACAGCTACGTAAAATGACTGTACAGCCCCCCATAATCTGTATCTTGCTTTTTGCCCCTTCTCTGCTTTTTTTGCCCCTCCTGAGATGTATATGTAGTTTTAAAAAAATCTCCAGGGCTCCCCTGGCAGGGGGGCCCCCCGGGGGTTTCCCCTATTCCCCTGTGGGCCGTCGAAAATGGCCCCAGAGAAAACTGTCAGGTCTAAAATTCCCTTTGTTCCCATGCAACCAATCGAGCGCCCCCTCATTTTATTTAGTGCTTGGAAAAAAAAGGGGCGCTCTGATTTGGTGCTATGGCAACAAAGTGAATTTTAGACCTAGACAGTTTTCATACACGTGGCCCTAGCAGTGAGTAATGCTGAAGCTGATGCATTATACTGCAGGGAGAAAAAACTGTAAAAAAACTGATAACATTTTAATAATGACAACCCATTAAGGTAATATTAATTACAAGCAGATAGCCATGTTTATGTTGTCATGATCAAACTTAACTAACAATTTTACTAAACTTTGTTAAGATAATTTTATAAAATTTATTTTGTTGTATTTATTTCATTATTTAGATTTTCTTAATGACCCGGTTATCCCGTTTTTGGAAAAAACAAAATTTGAAGAAAAATGAAGAATGGTCAAATTTGTTTTTTATCACCTTTAGAGTGCGTTCCCCATTTATGGAGCCAGCTGCAGTGGGTACCATAAAGCATCTTACCTACTTGGTGTAATGTATGAGCTTGGTCTAGGTGTACCTGCAGATCCTGCTGAGGTGGGTACCAACTATGAACAATCTCTTCATCACTGGCTGCATCATTGGCTATAAGGATATATTTATACAATGCTGTTGAGTTAAGGCAAAAATCATTAAAACAAAACCCCATGGGGAAAAAACCCCAAGTTTTTTACCGCATTTTGCCATGACTGGCACTGTGGTTTTGGATAAAAGTTAAACATAACTATTCTATATGTTTCAGCTATAAAAACTGCAAATCCAGTTACGACATAGCAAAGCAGGGTAAGAACCAAATTTTTCAAGGGAAAGTACATTACAAAAAGCTTTTGGGGCATGTTCACACGGGGTTTGGCCCGGGTTTTCCCGCCCGGGGGAGACCTCGTCGAACCTCACCGCAAACTCGCGTCTCCCGACTCTGGGTTTCGGCGCGGGGGTTGGGCGTGGTCTCGGCACGGATGGGGCGTGGATTTGGGCGCGGCTTGTGCCGAGGGTTAGCCCCCCAAGCATATTAATAGCATGCTGCCGCGCAGGAGAGTTCTCTACACGCAAAGGTTGGGCTGCGGCCCCAACCCCGGGCCAAAACCCCTGCGGGTGGAATATTAACGCTTTTTCCCCATGGGAAACCCATGTTAATAAACCTGCGCGTTTGGGCCAGGGTTTTTTGGCCGCGGAACCGCGTCGGAAACCGCGCCATAACCGGCCAAGCCGGTGGAACGGGCCTAAGATGGGTTCACATTTTTACTCGTTTTGAAAAACGAAAAAAAAAAACACAACCATCTTTAAATTAAAGCATGCGTTTTTGAATAAAAGAACATTTTCACCTGCGTTCCAAATTGGTTAATTACAAATCCACTTGCATTAATCAGTTTCTGGTCAGGTCAGCTAAGGGTTGTTCACACAGCATTTTTGGATCCAAAAACGCGGTGGCGATCGGATCCTAAATGGATCCAACACATATCCAACATGCAGCTACAAGTTTGGATGCGTGTTGGATGCAGCAGGATCGCAGCCCTATAGTTTTAAAAAAGGGGCCCTTTCTGTGTTTTTTGGATCTAAATTAAAAAGTCATTCTTGGGAAAGATCTGAAAGACGGAGTGAGAACCCAACGGGGATCACTCGGTGAACCCCGATGCGTGTTTTTATATTTAAAAGCAATGAAATCACACTGCTCATTTTTTAGATCGTGTTTTGAGTTGTTTATGGTCCCACAGACGGGGTCCAAACAGTATCTAAAAACATTTTTTTTCCACGGCTCAACACGCAGCATATCCTTACCTTTTCTTCCTGACCAGGCTCATTGTCATTTACTTTAGTAAATTCAGGTTTCTTGCAGTCATTCTACTAATATTTTCCATGATACGTTAGGCTCTATGTTTATTTACAATAGGTTTTATTTTTTAATAATAATAATAATAATAATAATAATATATGAGTTAAAATAGGAAAAAAGTTATTTTTTAATTTATTTTATCTTCTTATCGGCAAAAGTAATGCTAAATTAAGTTTTATAGTTGTGTCACTTTTATATTTATAAATTATATATATATATAATTTAATAAATATATATATATATATATATATCTATATATATATATATATATATATACAGGGGATGCACAACAATCGAGAAGACAGGGATGGTAATAATCGGTCCCCGCCTTCTCTGTGGAGAGCTGGCTAATGCTGACAGATGGTTGTTCACAATTACTGTACAGATGCACTCTGCATGTTCTAGCTCCAGCTGTTGGGAAACTACAACTCCCATCATGCATTTATATCCTCTATAACAGTGGGAATGATGGGTGTTGTAGTTTCCCAACAGCTGGAGGGCCTCCGTTTAAGGATGCCTGTTCTAGAACATCTGTGCAAAGATAAAAGATCACTGCCAGGACGTGTGAAGCCAACAGTTATCATGTAGTTAAGCAAAAACACGTGATTTTTGAAAAATGCATGCATCTTTTCTGCAGTGGAGAAATGCAGTAGCATGTGATCACAGCCTAAGAATGGCTAATTAACAATTTAGTTTTGATGACCTTTGATTTGGTTGTGTTTGCTTTCTTCTGGTTTTAGGCTCTGCTGTACAGCCTGGTTGGAGCACAAGGAAATGATAGGCTTGCTCTTCTGAAGCTTGGCTATAAGCACCTCCAGGGAATAGACAATCATAGTTTGGATCTAGATGTTGCCTTCTCATACTATATGAACGTTGCGATAAAGACTTCAAAGGATCGATTAGCAAGAAATGCAGAACAAGTAACTTTATTTCTTTCACTTGATATATTAATGATATGTAATCCATGTGCACTATGACTGCAAATCTGTTTTGCTGAAAGATATCTAACCAGGTTCCCTAACATTACATTTTACATCTCTGATACCAGATGTATGTCATGGTCGGAGATAGTGGATCTTCCGGACCACCGCAAGCGATGGCGTAAGCCACGCCAGGGAGCGGAATCTAAATAGGTCCCAGTTTTCACCAGAGCCCGCCGCAAAGCGGGATGGACTTGCTGCGGCGGGAGTCTACCAGGTCGCTACCCCTAACGTGACTTGCTTTCGGAGGCAGCCGAGGTGTAGCGTGGTACAAAATCGTAAGGCAGGCTCGTAGTCAGGGACAGGCAGGAGGTCAGGACAGGCGGCAATGGTTCGTGGTCGTGGAAAGGCAGAAGGTCAGGGCAGGCAGCAAGAGTCGTGGTCAATGGACGGAGGCAAAACGGTACGGTACATGGTAATCAGAACAATGCTTAGGAATGCTTTCTCTATTGGCAAAGGGCACTAAAGATCCGGCGAAATAGGGGCAGTGACCGGCAATAGCCAATTGCCGGTGCGCTGGCCCTTTAAACTTAACACTGCTGGCGCGTGCGCGCCCTAGGGAGCAGGACCGCACGCGCCGAGGGACAGAGACAGCCGGAGCACCGTGGCCAGGTAAGTGATGCGGGCACCGGCAAGAGGACGAGCGAGCCACAGCAGCGGGGCACGGACGCGCCTGCGACCCAGGGCGAGGCGTCCGTGAAAAGTAGAAATGGATTGGCACCAGATGAAATGTCTAAAAATTCTGAACGCCTTTATTACAATTGTAACATCATAAAAGCCACGAAAAAAGCCACAAGCGACAACGTGTGCAAAAAATGGAAAGATCAGAGGGGTGACCAGCTGACGCGTTTCGGGCCAACTTTGCCCTTAGTCTAAGCTTAGACTTTGCACACGTTGTCGCTTGTGGCTTTTCTCGTGGCTTTTATGATGTTACAATTGGAATAAAGGTGTTCAGCATTTTTATACATTTCATCTGGTGCCAATCCATTTCTACTTTTCTGGATTATCATACGACTACGGGTCATGACCGAGGATTAGAGCACAGAGTCGCCACGAGTCCACTGGACTACTTATATCAAGGTGAGCTGCGTTTACCTTCCGTTGCTGATTTCGAGGCGTCCGTGACAATGTAATACTGGGGAATCTGATAAAACACATGAAATGCTTTCTATATTATTCTTGCATTTATTTGAAGCAATATTCCAGCCTAAAATTTATATCCAATTTGCCCCTGACTGTTCTCTGGCCTCTCGCAGTCTTAAATCCCTCTGAGCCTGAGGGTCAGGGGCGTCCGTGATAGTACCCTCCCCTGCGTCCCCCCCCCCTCTTTCTGGACTGGAGGACTCTCTGGATTATATTATGGTCCAGAATGTTCTCCTCCGGCTCCCAAGACCTTTCCTCGGGCCCGAACCCCTTCCAGTCAACAAGAAAATATAGTTTCCCCCAGTCCTCCTCATATCCAAGATTTCCTTGACCACAAAGACATTAGCTGCATCAGCCACAGACGAAGGAGGGACTGCCTTCCGAAAGAAACGATTCAGGACCAGGGGTTTTAGTAACGAGACATGAAAGGAGTTCGGGGTGCGCATGGTGGGTGAGAGCTGGAGTTTAACCCCCCGGGTTTATCGCTTAAGGCCCTTTAAAAGTCCCAAAAAAACGGGGTCCCAGTTTGTAGGTTTGGGATCAGGGGAAAGGCGGGTTTTTTTTTTTTTTAACCCCCAAAAGGGGCCCCCAAAAGGGGGGCCCCCGGGGGGGGTTTTTTTTTTAAATTTTTTCGGAAAAAAAATTTTTTTTTTTCCCCCTTTTTTTTTTTAAAAAAAACCCCCCCCAAAAAAAAAAAAAAAAAAAAAAAATTTGGGAACCCTTTTTTTTTTTTTCCCTTTTTCCCTTTTTTAAATTTTTTTTTTTTTTTTTTTAACCCTTTTTTTTTTCCTTTTTTAATTTTTTTTTCCCCCCCTTTTTTTCCCTTTCTTTTTTAAACGCCCTTTTTCCCCTTTTTTCCCCCCCCCCCCCCCCAAAAAAAAATTTTTCTTTTTTTTTTTTTTTAATTTTTTTTTTTTTAAAAAAGGGTTTTAAAAAGGAAATTTTTTTCCCTTTTTTTTCCCTTTTTTAAATTTTTCCCCCCCTTTTTTTTTTTTTCCCCTTTTTTTTTTCCCCCAAATTTTTGGGGGGGTTTAAAATTTTTCCCCCCCCTTTTTTTTTCCCCCCCTTTTTTTTTTCCCCTTTTAAATTTTTTTTTTTTTTCTCTTTTTCTTTTCCCCCAAAAAATTTTTTTCCCCCCTTTTTTTCCCCCCCCAAACCCCCCTTTTTTTAAAAAAAAACCCCCCCAAAAAATTTTTTTTTTTTTTTAAAAATTTTTGGGTTTTTTTTTTTTTTTTCCCCCAAAATTTTTTTAAAATTTTTTTAAAATTTTTTTTTTTTTTTTTCCTTTTTTTTTTTTTTTTTTTTGGTTGGGAATTTTAAAATTTTTTTTCCCCCCCTTTTTTTTTTTTTTTTTTTTTTTTTAAAAAGGGGGTTTTTTTTTTTTTGGGGGGGTTTTTTTTGGTTTTGGGTTTTTTTTGCCCTCCCCCCTTAAACCCCCAAACCCCCCCCCCCCCGGGGGGAGCCCCCAAAAAATTTAAAAAAGGGGGGCCCCCCCCCCCCCAAAATTAAAAAAAACCCCCCCCCCAAAACCCCGGGGGGTTTTGTTTAAAAAAAAAAAAAAAAAAGGGGGGAAAAAGGGGAAAAAAAAAAAAAAAAAAAAAAAAAAAAAAAAAAAAAAAAAAAAAAAAAAAAAAAAAAAAAAAAAAAAAAAAAAAAAAAAAGAAAAAAAAAAAATTTTTTTTTCCCCCCCCCCCCCCCGGGGGGGGGGGGAAAAAAAGGGGCCCGGGCCCCCTAGGGCCCCGGGGGGGAAAAAAAAAAATTTTGGCCCCCTCCCCCAAAAAGGGCCGGGGGAAAAAAAAGGGGGAAAAAAAAAAAAGGGGGGGGAAAAAAAAAAGGGGAAAAAAAAAAAATTTTTTTCCCCCAAAAAAAACCCCCAACCAATAAAAATTTTTTTTTTCCCCCCTTAAACCCCAAAAAGGGGGGGGGGGGCCCCAAAAAGGGGGCCCCAAAAAAATTGGCCCCCCCTTTTTTTTGGGGGGGCCCCCCCGGGAAAAAAGGGGGGGCCCCTTGGGCCCCGGGGGGGGAAAAAAGGGGGAAAAATTTTTTAAAATTTTTAAAAAAACCCCCCGGGGGGGGGCCCCCTTTTTTGGGGAAAGGAAGGGGGGTTTTTCCCCAAAAAAAAACCCCCCCAACCGGGCCCCTGGGTTTTTTTTTGGGGGGGGGAAAAAATTTTAAAAAAAAAAAAAAACCCCCCCCCTTTTTTTGGGGGGGTTTGGGGGAAAAAATTTGAAAAGGGGAAAAAATTTTTTGCCCCCCCCCGGGGGAAATTCCCCAAACCCCAAAAAGGGGTTTTAAAAAAAAAAAGGGGCCCCAAAAATTTAAAAAAAATTTAAAAACCCCGATCCAGACAACGCAAGGAATCCGCCAGTGAAAAGTGGGGGCAAAAAAAACAGCCTGCCAGGCTCGGGCAAAAAGGGAAACCCCTTGCAAAGGGAAAAAATTTGGGTCCCTTTTTTGGAATACGTCCTTGACCACCCAACAAAGTGTTCCCAAAAGACGAATGGGGAAGATGGGTTACAAACCCCTCGCCATGTGAGGCCCTTTTGGTTGGGTGGGGAAAGGGGGGATTTGGGGTGCAAAAAAACGAGGTGTTTTGGTTTCGGCACAGGGGGAAACCACGACTCAACAAATTCCTTGAAAATTTTTGCAAAGCCCCTTTGCCACCCAATAAACCGAATACCCAGGAGAAACGTCTTGCATTCCCCGGGGAGGGCCCGGGCCACGAAAGATAAAGGTCCCCCCTTCAGGATACGCCAAAGGGGGGTTGCAGGGCTTATGTATGTTTTCCTTTCCCGGCGGGCCCTTGGGTCGACGGGGGGCGGGGAAAATAAAACGCTCGGAGGGAAAATTGCTTTTGGAACTTTTCTTCACCCACCAAAAAGGGAGGCACAAGAGGGGGGCGTGTCCCTTCCCCTTTCTTCTCTGGGGGAAACGGAAGGGAATCTGGAAGTCCAAACCGGAAGAAAAAAGTGCCACCTACCTTTGGCCGGATTGATCCTGAGGCCGTCTGGGGGTACGGAGGTTCTTGTGATCTAAGTATAAACGGTTTGGGATGTCGCCCCCCCTTCCAGCAAAAAACCCCATCCTCCAATGCCAGTTTGAGGCTAATATCCGGGAAAAGGGAAGCCACACGTGACCTTTTTTGCCTGGGGGCCCCCTTTTCCCGTAAAGGAAAATGCCCCCAACTCCCACAGACAAAGAATCCTGGGTTCGAGCGAAAAAAGGCTTCGCGGGGCCCGGGCCCCACAGGATACAGGCGGTGGCAAAGGCATTTTTTTAGTTTAGTAATCCCTTTCCTCGGTCTGGGAAAAAGCCAGCTGCGGGGATTAGCGTTTTTTTTCGTGAGGGCCACAAAAGAAGCCCCATTTTGGAGAAGTCCTGGATAAAACTGCCCGTAATAATTGAAAGAAACCCGGGCCCCCCGCTGTTTTGGCCCAAAGGCCTACGGGTTGGCCAAAGCAACACGGGCCCGACAACTTGGCGGGAAATCCATCGTTGGCCCGTCAAAAAGAGGATGTAGCCGAAAAAGGGGGACTATTTTTGGTGAAAAGACATTTCTCAAGTTTGGCATACAGAGGGTTTAAGCAGGAAAAACCCGGGGAATTGTCGCCCTTGGGCCGGTGGGTTTCCCTGGACCAGGTGAGAAATCGGGATGCCCATCCAGATAGCGACCACACAGGGGTAAAAAGGGGGTCTCTAAAAGATGCTTTGACAAACCCGGGAAAAGAACCCCGGGGGCATTACAGACCCCGAAGGGCTTTACCAGGTATTTTCCGAAGGCCCATCTCGGAATTGAAGCCGTTTTTCCACTCGTCCCTTACGAACCCAAAATCAGGTTACAGGCTCCAGGGTAGCCCCAATTTTTGGAGAAAACTTGGCTCCACGGAGCCATCAAAAAGCTCGGTAATAAAACGGCAAGGTTATCGTTTCTTTATGGTGATTTTGTTGAGACCGCGGTAATCAACAAGGAAAGGGGGGAATCCACCCCTTTTTCATTACGAAAAAGAAACCCGGAAACCACCGGGAGAGGGGGACTTACGAAAAAACCCCCTTCTGGAAAATTCCCCTTGATGAAAGGCGGACTCGCCAAGGTCTCAGGAAAACCCAAGGTAAAACCCTCCCCCGGGAGGAGACATTTCCTGGCAGAAGGTAATTTGGGGCGGGTTAAATTTTGGGACGATTTGGGGGAAAAAGGTCTCCGCTTGCTTTCGGGGGAGATTTTCAGCATACTCTTAAATAACGGCACGGGAAACCTGCCAAGGCTTTGACGGGTACTGGAGAAGCGGTAAGCCCCGGGGCGGGTTGCCACCAAACAGCGAACCAAAAACTTTCCCTTGGCCTCCAACACAGGATTTTCGGCCTGTTTGGCAGTTTTAGTACCGGAGCATGGGGGCGCAGCCAGGGAAGCCCCCAGAAGGAGGGATAGGAAAAAGGGGGAAAAATGTAAGTCTCTCCTTAGAACTCCCCCCACTTAAAAGGAACAAAGGCTCGGGAACGGTAAAGGGAAAACGGGGATCGCTGAAAAATCTCCCCCCCGGGCCCACAGAAAATGGCCAAAAAAAAGATTCTAAAAAGGGGCCCTTTGGGGGAGTTTAAAGCTGAGACGCCAGGGCAGCATCCAAAAAATTTCCAGCCGACCCAGACCCCAAGAAAGTTTGAGGCTTGAAAGTGGGTACCGGGCCCCAGTGCCCGGCCCCATACGGGTGGGGGGTTCGGGACGGGGAGAGGGGTTGCTAAACACCTAGAGACGCCTCTCCCACAAGCCTAGGTCGTTTCCGTTTCCCGGGAATTTTTTTTTCGGAGGGAAGCGGAAACCCCCTTGGGGAAATTTTTTCGGGGCGCCGCAGTAGAACGTATTTTTCTCCTTAACGCCCGTGGGTTTAATTTCCTGCGGAGTCAGGGGGGCTTTTCCACTTGAAATTGCCTTTTCCACATTTTGGGGCGGGGAAAGGGGAGGCAGTGGGGGGCCTAGAAACACGGGCGCAAAACGAGGTATTTTAAAGGGACAATTTTAAACCCGGGACGGGAAAAACCCGGGAAAGGCGGTTTGCCACGGGAGGGGCCACCGCACCAACTGTTTGGCTTTTAAAGGGGTGAGGAGCTCCCTGCATCATAGTAACAGCGGGTTTTTGAGCTTTTCTCCCGCTGCGGGCGTGATCTACTTCAAATTGTTTTTGGGCCAGGATTTTTGGTTTTTTTTAAAGAAAAACACTGGGAAAGGGGCACCTTGGCGGGATCCTTTCCCGGAACCTTACTGAAACGGTCGGAGATATGGACCCCCTTTTAAACCAAACCACAAGCGATTTTTAAGCCAGGGCCAGGGAGCAAAAACAAAAGAAGGTTTCCCGGTTTTTTTTACCAGAGCCCCGAAACAAAGGGGGGTTGGACTTGCTGCGGGGGGAAATCAAACCAGGTGCTCCCCCTTGAGTGACTTCCCTTCCCAAAAGGCGGGCCAAAAGGGTAGCAAGGAACAAAATCGGAATGAAAGGCTCAAGTCGGGAACGGGCAGAATCGGGCCGGGCGGCAAATTCGGGGTTCAAGGGAGGAAGGCAAAACAGTACGGTACCAACGGTAATCAAAAAAAAGGCTTTGGAACGCTTTCTCAAAGGGAAAAAGGGCACAAAAGTTTCCCGAGGGGGCTAGGAAGGGGCAGGCTTAAAAAAGGGGGCAGCGCCCGGGGCAATACCCAATTACCCGGGGCGCGGGCCCTTTAAAAATTTAAAACACTCCCGGCCGGGGCGCGCGCCGGGGGTAAAGGGGCCACCGGAGCAGGAGCAGGGCCCGGGGTAAGTGATCTGAGCACCACAGGGGGAAAAGGGGGGCCGAGACCCGCGACCCGAAAAAAGGGGAAGGGCCCCGGCGCCACCAGCAGGGGGGCGGGGAACCGCCCTGCGACCCGGGCCCGGGGGCCCGCATGGGGCGTCCTTGACAATGAAAAAACGGGGGAAACTGATAAACCCCGAAATGCTTTCTAAATTTATTTTTTAAATTAATTTTAAGAAAATTTTCCACCTAAAATTTTAAATCCATTTTTGCCCCTGCTTTTCTCTTGGCCTCCCCGCAGTTTTACATCCCCCTCGGCCGATTTTAAATGAAAATGTGCAAAAAATATATTTTTTTTTTTTACTAATTAAAACCGGTAATGATAAATTTTTCCTTTTCCCCCCTTTGGGGGCTGTTTTTATTTTCTGATTGTAGTTTTTTTAACCCCTTTTTCCCTGTACATGATTATGGGAAAAAGCCATTTTTGAAATGTTTTTAAAACGAAATTTAGAAAACTCCCTTCACTGTAGCTTCGTGACATGGGAGCCGTGAACAGGAGCTGACCCATTGACTTCAAAAGGGAGATTTTTTTCGGGGGCATGCTCCTTGTTTGGGGATAGTCATATGGAAAATTAAGAAAAACATCACCAAAAATTCTTAAAAATATGTTTTACATAAAAACATTATTTAAACCAGGGGTCTCAAATTCAGCTGAGTAAATGTTCCACACAAAGAATAGAATTGAACGGGCCACATTCCAAACTAAAAAATTTGGGATACAATAAAAAAAAATTAATGGCCAATTCAAAAATCATGTAGCAAATCCAAAAATTTTGTATTTTTTTTAATTTTTTTTTTGCATGATAAGCATTTATAATGGTTATGTTTTAAGGTGCTGCTTCCCTTTTTTTTTTTCCTTTGGGGTTCCACCAATATGGGCCCTTTTCAAACTTTTTTGGCTTAAACCGTTTTATCATGATGAAATTGAAGCACATGTTTAATTTTTATGAAATTAAATTCCCCAACTGTAAACAGCTTGTCAGACCTTGCCTCTAGGCAGATTTTATACCTTATCTTGGGCGG